>JAGFNQ010002887.1:17390-58663 GCA_024364735.1 Boesenbergia rotunda | reverse complement strand
ATTTTCAATACTTCACATTTGCACATTTAGAGATAATCACTAGTTGTGATCTCATCACAAATTCTCTTATGCTGTGAGTTGTATTGCGGACATTCAGTAGATGAGTTTAAGATCCCAATCAAATACACAAGCATGTATACTCAAATAGTGAATTATCATTTATTAATATAAATGTTTTACAATCATAAGGCGATTGCCTTAGGACACTTCTCTCATATCACTAACAAACTCCCACTTGGCCTAATGCCAATCGCTACGGTATCTAATACCACAGGCTCTAACATGATCCTCAAACTTGCTTTGAGGCAAGGCCTTAGTTAAAGGATCCGCTATATTCCTTTCAGCGGGAACTCTCTCAATTTGTATGTCATTCCTACTTATAATCTCTCTGATCAGATGATAGCGGCGAAGCACGTGTTTGGATCGCTGATGAGACCTTGGTTCCTTTGCTTGTGCAATAGCTCCATTGTTGTCGCAGTAAACCGGCACTGCATCATCAATGGTTGGAACCACACCAAGTTCGGAGACAAACTTCTTGATCCAGACTGCTTCCTTCGCTGCTTCCGAAGTTGCGATATATTCCGCTTCCGTGGTAGAATCCGCTACGGTGTCTTGTTTGGAACTCTTCCAACTTACTGCGCCTCCATTCAAAGTAAATACGTATCCAGACTGCGATTTGGAGTCATCCTTATCTGTCTGGAAACTGGCATCTGTATACCCACGTATTACCAAATCTCCTTCTCCATATATTAGGAACACATCCTTAGTTCTTCTTAAGTACTTAAGGATTGTCTTAACAGCCGCCCAGTGATCCATTCCTGGATCCAACTGGTATCTGCTTGTGACGCTCAAAGCATACGATACATCAGGCCTAGTATATAACATAGCATACATGATAGATCCTATCGCGGATGCATAGGGAATCTTATTCATGCAAATCCTCTCGTCTTCTATGCGCGGACACATAGACTTCGAAAGGTTGATCCCATGCCTAATAGGAAGGTAACCTTTCTTGGGTTCCGACATGCTAAACCTTTTTAGCACTCGGTCTATATATGTAGACTGCGAAAGACCGAGCAACCGTTTTGATCTATCTCTATAGATTCTAATCCCAAGGATATAGGTTGCTTCTCCCAGGTCTTTCATGGAGAAAGTTTTGGATAACCAAATTTTAACTGTCTGTAAGACTGAAATATCGTTTCCTATAAGTAAGATGTCGTCGACATATAATACTAGGAGTACGACTGCACTCCCACTAACCTTTTTGTACACACAAGGTTCGTCAGGATTTTGTGAGAAATCAAACTTTTGGATTGTCTCATCAAAACGGATGTTCCAGCTCCTAGATGCTTGCTTCAGTCCATATATGGATCGTCGAAGCTTGCATACCTTAGTTTTATCAACCGATGTGAAACCTTCAGTTGTATCATGTATACATCCTCAAGCAGGTTTCCGTTAAGGAAAGCTGCTTTCACATCCATTTGCCAAATCTCATAATCATAATGAGCTGCTATGGCTAGGAGCATCCGAATGGATTTAAGCATAGCTACTGGCGAATAGGTTTCGTCATAATCAATTCCTTGTTTTTGACGATATCCCTTTGCCACTAATCTAGCCTTAAAGGTAACAACATTACCTTCCATGTCGGTTTTCTTCTTGAAAACCCACTTGCACCCTATGGGTTTAATCCCTTCAGGTGGGTTAACCAAGTCCCATACTTGATTTTCGTACATGGAATCCATTTCCGACTTCATGGCTTCAAGCCATTGGTCCCTTTCTGAACTTTTCAGAACATCTTCATAACTGATAGGTTCGTCATCACCAATGAGCAACACGTCGTTCGATTCACTTACGAGAAATCCGTATCTCTCTGGAATGTTGCGTGTCCTATCAGACCTACGAAGAGGCGGTGTAGTTTTAGGTTCAACTGATAGCTCATCATTATGAATTATCGGTTGTGGGCCTAGACTCGGTGTCTCTGTAATGTCTATTGGAGTTTCTTGAACTTCATCAAGTTCAATGCCACTCCACTGTTTTCTTGTAAAAGAAATTCTTTTTCTAGAAATACAGCATGCCTTGAAACAAACACCTTTTGTTCCAAGGGATGATAGAATTGGTAACCCTTGTTTCCTTAGGGTATCCAATAAATAGACATTTATCAGACTTAGCATCCAATTTGTCTGATACAACCCGCTTCACATAAGCAGGACAACTCCATATCTTAAGGTGAGTTAAGTGAGGTTTCTTACTATTCCAAATCTCATATGGAGTAGTAGAGACTACCTTGGTCGGGACTCTGTTTAATAAATAAACAGCTGTCTTAAGTGCATAACCCCAAAAGGATTTTGGAAGAGTTGCATGATTCATCATCGACCTAACCATGTCCATCAAGGTTCAGTTTCGCCTCTCAGATACACCATTATGCTGTGGTGTATATGGCGGAGTCCATTGGGATAATATCCCATTGTCCCTTAGATAATCTTGAAACTCTTGACTTAAGTATTCACCACCCCGATCGGATCGAAGTATTTTAATACTTTTGCCAAGCTGTTTCTCTACTTCATTTCTGAACTCTTTGAATTTCTCAAAGGCTTCAGATTTGTGTTTCATCAAGAACACGTACCCGAATCGTGAGTGATCATCGATAAAGGTGATGAAGTAGCTATAGCCTCCTTGTGCAAGAGTTGACATTGGTCCACATACATCAGTATGTATTAGACCAAGCAATTCTCCCACTGGATTACCTTTTCCGGTAAAGGGTAATTTGGTCATCTTGCCTTTTAAGCACGATTCGCATGTATCAAATGAATCGGGTTCAAATGATTCCAAAATTCCACATCGGTGCAATTCGGTCATGCGTTTCTTACTTACATGGCCAAGACGGCAATGCCAAGTGTAGGAGTCTATTCGATTATCTATTCGAGCACGTTTGTTGCTAACTTCGATATTGAAAACGTCACTGGATAAATCTAACGTGTAGATGCCATTGCACAAAGTTCCATTCCCATAAAGAACGCCATTTAAAGTTATGTAACAACAATTGTTACTAAAAGTTAAATGATAACCCTTTTCATTCAAACATGAAATAGATACAATGTTCTTTATCAACGAAGGAACGAAATAGCAATTATCCAATTCTAAGATGCGTCCAGTCGGGAGCTTTAGCAAATATGTTCTGATGGCAACAGCAGCAATCTTTGCTCCGTTTCCAACTCATAAATTCGCTTCTTCTTTGACGAGTATTCTTCTATTCCTTAGCCCCAGTATGTCATTACATATATGTGAGCTACACCTAGTATCAAGTACCCAAGTGTTTGAGGAAATAGAGTGACATTCAATAACGAAGATACTTAAAGAGGATGGGGCATCGGATGCCTTCTCTTTCAAGGACTCAAGATAAATCTTGCAGTTTCTTCGCAAGTGACCCTCCTTGCCACAGTGATGGCAAGTGCCTTTTAGGGTATTTTCAGTCTTTTTAGCCTTTTTCTTCTTTCCCTTATTCTGTTCTTTGGCCTTCCTCTTAGAACCTTTCTTCGAGGAACCAACTAACAGAACTGCCTTTTGTTCCTGCTTTACAGAAGGCTCTACAGACTTCAGCAGGTTGACTAACTCAGGAATGGTAGTTTCCAGCTTGTTCATCCGATAGTTCATCACAAATTGCGAATAACTTTTGGGCAAACAACTCAGAATTAAGTCAATACTTAGTTCATGATCCATTGCAAAACCGAGTGTGTTTAGTCGCTCAATGTACCCCAACATCTTTAGCACAAACTGCGAGGCAGATGTGCCTTCTTGTATCTTAGTTGTGAAGAGGAGTCTGGAGACTTCGAACCTTTCGGATCTTGCCTGCTCTTCAAACAACTCATTAAGATGGAAGATGATGGTATAAGCATCCATATGCTCATGCTGCTTTTGTAGCTCAGGTACCATAGAGGCTAGCATGATGCAACTTGCAAGTTCAGAATCGGTCACATGTTTCTGATAGGCCACCAATTGGTCTGGAGTTGCATCTGCTGGAGGATTTGAGGGAAGTAGTTCTTCAAGGACATAAGCAATCTTCTCTGCCTTGAGGACTATCCTCAGGTTTCGAAGCCAGTCCATGAAGTTAGGCCCAGTTAATTTGTTGGTGTCCAAGATGGAACGCAAATTCAGAGAAGACATGATCGAGTGATTAACCTAGAAATACAAATTGAGATTATGTGAGAAGATTTAAAGAATGTATCAACATACATAAATTAAATCCTATTTATTTTACGAATTGAGTCACCCTTATTATCAATTCGGGAGATCGTAGGAACATCTCCAAATAGGTTGATATCCAACCATAGATAAGAACAACCATGGCTGTGGCCATCAAGTTCTTCTTAGCTATGAAGGTAGGTAATTATACCGATTACACATCACATATATGTAACTATCACATTATGCTATCAACTAATTGAATGTTTGCATAAATCATTGGGTTGTTAACTCATTAACAAGTATGTATCATTATACATAGCACCCAACTGCACCTCTCTTTACATCGACCTTGGCTGTGGCACAACAAATCGATGCTCCAAGCTTAAGGCTGACCCATTAATCAAGAAATAGTTTTAACATGGTTGGAGCTCATTCAACCGCTTAGTCAGGCTTGGATGTGTCCAACAACCAAAACTAATGATTGACCTCTGACTCGAACTATATTATTCATAAACTAATTCCATGGTTTGAACATGTTGAGGTTCAAGTCGGGCATGGATATGTCCATCAACCCAAGCGAGAAACAAAACTCCGATTCTAACCATATTAATGGAAGGTGTTGGCCTTAATATTTTGTAAGGGGTTTTGGGTCTCATTCTTTTAAGCACATTCATGACATAAAATTATGTCATGACTAACGATTTCCTTAATAAAGTATGTATGTGACTTAATTTATCAAGTCTCATGAATTAAATTAGGAACCGGATTTCCTAATCATAATTTCATACTTTATTAAAGGAATTGTTTTGGGAAATAATTTCCTAAATTGTCATAATTAATTTCGGAAATAATATGTTCAAGACTTTGATTTCTCTAAATCAAATCTTATTAAATTAAGAGACAAATCCCTTAATTCAACCACATATTATTTTCATGAAAATCTCATTTAAGAAACTCTATAGGAAACCATTTTCCTAATTAATTTTGGAGACAACAATATGTAAGAGCATCACCTCTTAAACATATTTTATTCATGGATTTAATTAATTACAACAAATTGTTTTCTAAGGGTGGCTCCCCGAGGCTCAGATACCCAAAGAAAAGTAATGTGTTGTAAATCCAATTAGACGGCTCCCCGAGGCTCAATCCAATCAAACATGACAATTTCAATTAAAAAATTGGAAAATTAAATTACAACAACTAATTTTAAATTGGACGGCTCCCCGAGGCTCAATCCAAAATAAAGAATTTTGTTGTCAATTTAAAAATCAATTCAAATTTAATTGTCAATTAACTGTCCATGAATTTGTCTAGACTTTCTTAAAAGAAAGTGCCCAAAATTGCGAGATTTCGAAAATTGATTTTCAGAATAATTACAAGTTTCCGGTACAAAGAAAACTTACATATTTCCAAAATTGGAAAATTTCTAAAATAGAAAAATTTCCAAAATTGGAAAGTTTTCAAAGATGGGAAGTTTCGAAATTATTATAAAATTTCAGAAAATAGAAAATTTCAAACGTTTGCGAAATTTCATGAGGATTTCCAAACTTTGAAATTCCTAAATCTAAAATTTATTATAATATGAAAGTTTCCATAATTGAAAAAAAATTTCTGAAATTGAGATCATGACAAAGTTTTCCACAAAACAATTATTTGATTATGTCGAACACTAACCGGCTCTGATACCACTGTTGGGGGTGCATGTCGACAAGGATACGAGTTCGTAAAATTTAAAATTTTTACGTGCAGCGGAAGAGTTTGCATAAAATAATTTCCTAAATTATTTTAACTTCGTATCTAGCATGCAACCTTATAGTGTATCGACATAATCATAAAATAAAAGTTTACGAAAAGTAAACTAATTTACCAAGTACCTCGCGTAACTCGAAGTAAGGGACGAGATCCAACCGTAGCGTCCCTTGGAAGCTTCGCCTCTATTCGCGTCCACGCCGAGTTCTCTTCGGGATGACTTCGCAAAGTCACGAGTTTTGTGCCGACGAGAACTACTAGATTCTCTAAAGGCACAACTAGAAGAATAAGAGAAATAATGGAAAACTAACCAACGAAGTAACGGAATCGTATTCCGGGAAGAGTGGAGCCGCTATCCGCTTCTTCTTCTTCGTGTTCGGGTTCTCCTCCTTCTTGATTGCTCACGCCAACTTCACCTTGGAAGTTGGTTGGGTGCGCCGGCCCTAATCCACAAGGGTGGGTGCCGGCCCTAGGCAAGAGAGGGAGAGGGAGAGGAGAAGAGATTAAGAGAGAGAGAGGGAGAGAATAATTAATCTCTTAATTACTCGATTGAAATTAAGGGCTAGCCTTTGGTTCCTTTATATAGTAGCAACTCCTTTGCTAAGTCTCCCTCTAAACCGAATTAACGGAATTAGTTATAAGAAATTTATCTTATAAATTTTCTTATTGCTTATTCCTTTTAAGCCTAGTTTTATTATAAACAATTTATAATAAAACTAATTATTTATCATAAGAAATTTATCCTATAAATTCTTATGAATTAATTCCGTTTAAACCAAGTTTTTATTATAAACTAATTTATAATAAAAACTAATTCTTCTTCTCTTTAAATTATGGAATAAATTTTATAAGAAATTTATAAACTTTCTTATTATGGATAAATCAATTCATAATTGATTTTATAAAATTAAAATAAACCCAATTCATGGATTATTTTAATCTTCCATAAAAGAATAAATTTCTATAAATTTATTTATATAAATTTCTTTATACAAATTTATTTATCCATAATTTATAAAATAAATCGCGCTGGATTTATCTTATTAATTAAACCAATTAAATTGGTTTTTCTCCCTTTAATGGCCGGCCACCCAAGGAGGGTTAACACCCTCTTTGGCCGGCCAAAACCGACCCGAACCGATCGCGAATTAAACTCATTTAATTCGCCCAAAAAGCCTTCAAAAGACTTAGCCATTTTTAGCTTCCATTGCGCCTCTGACTAACTCAGATTCGACTTATTTCTCTTGATCGGAAAATCTAATTTTCAACTCGTTTTAAATCCCTCGGATTACTCGTAGTGCATGTGACTAAATAGGCTTTCGATTTATGTTGGCCGTCTATAATCAACTAATTATAGAACGATCATGAGTGGCACCTAGTAGTACATCATGATCCCCAATTAATCGAAAGATCAACGGTTTGACCTCAGAAGAAATTATTCTGAAACCCTTCAGCAGCTCTAATGAATCGTGCCCCATTCCCTTCACCACCTTATACCCACTTGGTTCAGGACACGGTCAATGGTGTCAGTCCCCACTAGGCTGACTACGTCACGCCTAGCCCAAGTAATGTCTTACTTGTCCTTTGGATTTCTAATTACTCTCATGTATTTTAGAGACTCTCACTCTAAACATGATATGCTCTGGCCAGAGGCTTTGAGTAACAATCCGACGATAGGCCTGGGTATACATCTCCTCGCAAGGAGTGGTGAATCCTTTGTAGGCTGTTCAAACATCTTCGGGCACTTCGGCTTATACCCGATCATCCTGGGTCCACACCTCCTTGGAGATGCTTGCTTAAGATGTCAAAGTATAAGTCTCTATGACCAAGATGACTTGAACACCGCAAGTCAAAGGAACATCGCACTTAAGCCGCAGTAAGATCTTCATTGACATATCTACATGTAGATTCCCATATGAAGTCTTACAGCTAGTCACTCCAATGAACTAGTTCCCTTAACTAGCATCCATGTTTATCTCCGGACATCCCAATGTCACCAGCCAGTGAGAATCAGCTGATTAGAGAATAACCCATGCTAGTCTCAACAGAATTGATAGTGTCCGTTTTTATCAATTCATCGACTAGGGATATTTTCAATACTTCACATTTGCGCATTTAGAGATAATCACTAGTTGTGATCTCATCACAAATTCTCTTATGCTGTGAGTTGTATTGCGGACATTCAGTAGATGAGTTTAAGATCCCAATCAAATACACAAGCATGTATACTCAAATAGTGAATTATCATTTATTAATATAAATGTTTTACAATCATAAGGCGATTGCCTTAGGACACTTCTCTCATATCACTAACAGGTCGGAATGATCAGAATAGCTATGGAATGTTGTATTTGAAGCAGAGGGGTCGAAGCCCCTTATATAGGCCTCCTGGGGCGCCCTAGACGCTGGGGGCGCCCCGGAAGACTCGGTCAAACCTTATCCTTGCGCCTACTTCGCCGGAGCTGATAACAGCGTTGACCAGGGCGCCCTGGTCAGCCGGGGCGCCCTCATGATGGCTTATCTATGTTTTGGGTTTGAAACTGCAAATACAGCTTTGAACCAAGGCGCCCCGGACGCTCAGGGCGCCCTGCTTGACACCTGTTCTGCCTGCTTCACGTTTACTGCAGTTTTACACTTGGCTCAGGGCGCCCTGGCTGTTCAGGGCGCCCTGGTTGGTGAGGGCGCCCTCCTTGATGGGGGCGCCCTCCTTAAAGCCTTCAAATGAGTTTTTGAGCTTGCTTTGTCTCCGATTCTTGTTACCTGCAAGATACACAAACACAAAGCATATATACATATAATATTAGGCTTAAGGACTTAGTTCGAACTTCGGATATGCTCAAAACCCTAGGTCGAACCGGCACGAGTTCCTATCCCCGAGAACTCGCCCTTCACCTACTCCTTTCAGGAGACGGTTGCCACCCAGCCCTTCGGGTGGACTTTTACTTAGCTTCCGATTACTCCGGATCTCGAGACGCCCAAACCCTGACCCGTCTCTACTCCTGTCCTTAGTCATCGCTCAGCTAAGTTGCTTAGTCCCTCGGACTAAGTCTTCATTTCCTAGCAGTCCATCGCCAGGTGCCTAGCAGCCCTTCGCTAGGTCTTTGTTACCAAGCGGTCCTTCGCCTGGTGCCTAGCAATCCTTCGCTAGGTCTTCTATGCCTAGCAGCCCTTCGCTAGGTGCCTAGCAGCCCTTCGCTAGGTCTTCTATGCCTAGTAGTCCTTCACTAGGTGCCTAGCAGTCCTTCGCTAGGTCTTAGGGTTACGATACCTAGCAGCCCTTCGCTAGGTGCCTAGCAGCCCTTCGCTAGGTCTTGAGGTTTCGATACCTAGCAACCCTTCGCTAGGTGCCCAGCAGCCCTTTGCTGGGACTTAGAGTTTCAATGCCTAGATTAACTAGGACTTTTCTTCAACTAAGGTGACTTCTCTCTTACTCCCCTTTGTCTCTTTAGTGTATCACTGACTTAAGTATATTGTCAAACATTAAAACACTTAAAGCGGAATATCATTGATGCAACTTGCACCAACAATCTCCCCCTTTTTGATGTTTGACAATAACTTAAGTTAGATTGGTTTAAGGGGCTAACTTACTATCCTTGGGGTAAAAATGATATAAATTTTGAAACTACATTTTTTATCTTTGGGGAAAATATTTCTATCTTAAGCACACATCTCTCCCCCTTTGACATACATCAAAAAACAAAAGAAAATACTTGCACCAACATTGAAAACCTTTGGTTCTTTGTGAAAATATTTAGTGCAAAATTTTGAAAGATATATTGCAAACTAGTACTTTGAAAAATTATGTATTTTTTTTTTGAAAAATATAAGTACCTTAAAAAATGTATTAATTTTTGAATAAGTAAGTACTTTTGGAAAATGCATAACTTTTGAAAGAATGTTATTTTGGAAAATATAAATGTTATGCCTATTTTGCAAGTACTAACTGTGTTTCGAAAATAAGTTGTTTTATGAAACATAATATTTTTCAAGGTCAAGTAAATATTAATAGAATTTTGAAAAAAAATGATAGTACTTTTGGAAGAATATTTGGCTTTGAAAGATATAAGTACTTTTGAAAACATAATATTTGACTTCACTTGGTTAATTTTCCAGTCTGACACTATCCTGGGAACCCTTGTTGACTACAAGGACATTTTCCTAAGTGTCCTGGAAGTTTTCCAACCCAAGTAAATATTATAAAAATTTCATAAGTCACAGAATAATAGAATGTAAGTTAATTTTGAAAAATGTAAAGATTTTAAAGTGATAATACTTGATTTGGTTTATCTTTCAGTCTGACATAATCATAGGAAACCTTGTTGACTACAAGGACATTTTCCTAAGTGTCCTGGAAGATTTTCCAAACTCAAGATATTATTTCAAATTAAAAAAAAAACAGATGAATTTTTGAAAATAATAGTAATTTTTGAAAATTGATACTATTTTGAAAGAATACTTATGTTTTCAACAGGATTTGAAAAAATATCGCTCATGAAAACATTTGAAATATTCAATAATTCTTTTAATTTGATCTCCCCCTAAACTTGACCTAGTCCTGGGAAGCTTGTTGACCACAAGTACTCTTCCTCTAAGTCTTAAGGGTTGATTCAAATTAAGAAGAATTATTTAAGAAAAATGGATAATTAAAAAAACTTTTTATGAAATTCTTCTTTTGACTCTGACTCCCCCTAAATTTGACACGTCCTAGGAGTCCTTGAAGATCATAAAGTGGACCTTTCCTCTGTGTCTTTAGGGTTTATCAAAGTCAAAGAACCGATAATTTTAAGTAGATAGATTTTGAAGCCACAATTTGGAAAGATGATAATCTTGAAAACATATGTAATGCAAATTAAGGTGCAGTTTTCGAAAAATATTTTTAATAAAAAGAACAAAACACTCCCCCTGCATCCAACACCGTTTGACTCTATCTAAGTGCCTTAAGGAACTTTAGTGTTGTCCTAAGAGGCTTGTGTCTAATTGCGTGAGTCAAACAATTTTTGAAAAGATATAATTTTGAAAAAACATATAATATGCATATTCAACCAGACAAGCATGAATTCCATAAAAACATTATTATGTTGAAGCACTATTTTGAAAATATATTTTTAGAAAAATATTCTAATGATTTTGAAAAATAATTTTGAAAAACATTTTTCAATTTATTAGTCCTTAACATCTCACCCATTTTAGATGTATCAATACAACAAGCATGATTGCCTTATAAGTGTATTGTGAGATGCTTGAATCATTTTTCTTTAATTTATTTTTCAATTCTAAGATTTAATTGAAGCTTGTGTTAGATTTGAATTTGACAAGAAGTAACTTGAATTTGAATTTCAAAAATTGGCTTCCAGGTCTTGGCGAGGCACTAGGCCTTCTTTGGTCGTAGCCTTATGGGATCATCCACCCTTTCCTTGACAAAGCCTTTTAATGAAATTTCATTTTCAAGATTACTTTTTGAAAAATTCTGGTCTAACTAGTTAGGATTTTGGATCGGTAGCTTCGGCTAGTTTCACCAGTCTAAAGAGACCAAGTATACTTGATCTTATTAGAATTGGCTTCCCTAATGTACTATCATCTCACCGCCACCCAATACTAGGTTGATCAAGTTTCAATTATTTCTTTTCCTATAGCCGTTCTAATATATGCATAAAATTTAAATATGAATGACATGTCATATATTTTTAAAAGAATAACAGATGCATGTCATGGCAATTATGCATGAGTCAAACAAGTCAAATAAGTTTATTTAAGTTTCTAAAATGTATCAAATTCCCAATTTGATACATGTCGAGTGAACCCGCGAATATGTCAACCCACTTTGACATATTTAATGTTATTAATTTTAATTGTTACACATTGGGTAAAATTTTACTTTAGTTTGAGTTTATGTTATTTAAGATTTTAGTTGGATTCAGGTTAATTAAGAATTAATTGAGGTTGAATTAATTAGAAATTAATTGAGTAGGATTGAAGTTAATTTAATTGAAGTTTTAATTCAACTTAATTTTACTTTGAATTTAATTGATTTAATTAAGATTTAATTTAGGTTTAATTTGAATTTAATTGAATTATTTGAATTTAATTGAATTATTTGAATTAATTCGAATTTATTTGAACTTAATTGAATTATTTAAGATTTAATTAATTAATTTGAATTTTTATTACGAATTAATTAATTTGAATTTGAATTATTAAGAATTAATTAATTTGAATTTGATTAGGATTTAATTTGAATTTAATTAAGATTTAATTTGAATTTAATTAAGATTTAATTTGAATTTAATTAAGATTTGAATTTCGAATTTAATTAAGATTTGAATTTCGAGATTTAATTTGAATTTAATTAAGATTTGAATTTCGAACTTTATAAAGATTTAATTTGAATTAATTTAGATTTAATTTAGGATTTAATTTCAATTAATTTGAATTTAATTAGGATTTAATTTGAATTAATTTGAATTTAATTAGGTTTTAATTTGAATTTAATTTGAATTTAATTAGGTTTTAATTTGAATTAATTTGAATTTAATTAGGTTTTAATTTGAATTAATTTGAATTTAATTAGGTTTTAATTTGAATTAATTTGAATTTAATTAGGTTTTAATTAAGATTTAATTCGAATTTAATTAGGATTAAATTAAGATTTAATTCGAATTTAATTAGGATTAAGATTTAATTCGAATTAAAATGATTAATTAATAATTGTGGGTTTAAATTCATCATTTTCATTATTTCAAAAATTTCTTCTTCATCTTATTTTTCTTTTCAAGTTTTTCTAATAATTTTGATTTATTTGAATTTTTATAATTTTTATTAATTATGACTTTATATTAGATAGTTCTATATCCTTCTCAAGATTAGATTTTTCAATATTCTCACAGTAGGTAGAGTAAATTGGGCCACTAGTTATAGTTTTATAGTAATATTCAATATTATATATGATTAAGTTATTATCTAGGAGAATTTTATCTTCAAAATTATCCTCAGATATATTTTCAATATGTTTAAGATTTTCAGGATTAATTACAGATTTATCTTTAAGATATTCAAATTTGAATTCGGTTTTATCCTTAGGATATTCAAATTTGAATTCGGATTTATCCTTAGGATATTCAAATTTGAATTCCGAATTATCCTTAGGATTAATTTTGTCTGAGTTAAGATTATCAGAAATAATTTTATCAGAAAAATTATCAGATTCAGATAAATTATCAGAATTAATTTTATCAGAAGCAATATTTTCAGAATTAATATTTTCAGAATTAATATTAGAAATTTCTGAATTGATATTCTGAATTAAACAATTAATTTCTGATATTTTAGTTGTATTCACATTTTGTAATTTATCATGCAAAATATTTAATCTTCTATGCAGTAAATTTAATTTTTCAGAAAAATTAACTGAATTATCTAAGGACAGTGCAGGAAATTGTACGACTTTTGGAATGTAAATCTTACGTACCTTCGCCGGACATTTGTTTTTGTAATGCCCGTATTTTTCACACTTGAAGCATCTGATATGGCTTTTGTCCCTCCGGCTTCCTGGCGCTGGTGCCTCCTTCGCCACCGGTGATGTAGACCGAATCTTACGAGTAGGGCACTGATTTTTATATTGCCCTCTCTCCCTGCACGTGAAACAAATAATATGCAATTTAAAATTTGACATTAAAATAAATGTACCTGATTCACCCCTGAGCTCCCCCTCAACTCCTGGCGTCGTTGCTCCGTCGGCGGTTAGTCCGGTGAAGAGCGGCTCGGCTCTGATACCAATTGTAGGACCGGTGCCGTCGATAGAGGGGGGGTGAATATCGACCGTGAAAACTTCGCGGAAATCTTCGTAACTTTCGTTCTAGACTTAGAGTGTTAGCGCAGCAGAAAATAAATCGAACGAAGAAAAACAGAACAAAAGACACGCGGGATTTTTACTTGGTTCCCGACCCCCCAGGGTCAGTACATCCAAGGCCTATGCACGGGAACGCCCGTCCACTATTGGTCTCCTTCCCGGACTTTCCGGAGGCGGAGAAACCCGACTTACAGTGTAAGATTTACAAGCAATAATATAGAAAAATTAAGTGCGTAATTAAATGAAATCAAACCGAACAAAACTCTGAGACTCGGCCGATCTGGACCTCCGAAGTGCCGCGCACCTCCTCCTGGAGCCTCCCGGTCGTAGAGCCTTGTTTCTAGCGCATTGTCGTCGGTCGGAATGATCAGAATAGCTCTGGAATGTTGTATTTGAAGCAGAGGGGTCGAAGCCCCTTATATAGGCCTCCTGGGGGCGCCCTAGACGCTGGGGGCGCCCCGGAAGACTCGGTCAAACCTTATCCTTGCGCCTACTTCACCGGAGCTGATAACAGCGTTGACCAGGGCGCCCTGGTCAGCCGGGGCGCCCTCATGATGGCTTATCTGTGTTTTGGGTTCGAAACTGCAAATACAGCTTTGAACCAAGGCGCCCCGGACGCTCAGGGCGCCCTGCTTGACACCTGTTCTGCCTGCTTCACGTTTACTGCAGTTTTACACTTGGCTCAGGGCGCCCTGGCTGTTCAGGGCGCCCTGGTTGGTGAGGGCGCCCTCCTTGATGGGGGCGCCCTCCTTAAAGCCTTCAAATGGGTTTTTGAGCTTGCTTTGTCTCCGGTTCTTGTTACCTGTAAGATACACAAACACAAAGCATATATACATATAATATTAGGCTTAAGGACTTAGTTCGGACTTCGGATTTGCATGAAACCCTAGGTCGAACCGGCACGAGTTCCTATCCCCGAGAACTCGCCCTTCACCTACTCCTTTCAGGAGACGGTTGCCACCCAGCCCTTCGGGTGGACTTTTACTTAGCTTCCGATTACTCCGGATCTCGAGACGCCCAAACCCTGACCCGTCTCTACTCCTGTCCTTAGTCATCGCTCAGCTAAGTTGCTTAGTCCCTCGGACTAAGTCTTCATTTCCTAGCAGTCCATCGCCAGGTGCCTAGCAGCCCTTCGCTAGGTCTTTGTTACCAAGCGGTCCTTCGCCTGGTGCCTAGCAATCCTTCGCTAGGTCTTCTATGCCTAGCAGGCCTTCGCTAGGTGCCTAGCAGCCCTTCGCTAGGTCTTCTATGCCTAGTAGTCCTTCACTAGGTGCCTAGCAGTCCTTCGCTAGGTCTTAGGGTTACGATACCTAGCAGCCCTTCGCTAGGTGCCTAGCAGCCCTTCGCTAGGTCTTGAGGTTTCGATACCTAGCAACCCTTCGCTAGGTGCCCAGCAGCCCTTTGCTGGGACTTAGAGTTTCAATGCCTAGATTAACTAGGACTTTTCTTCAACTAAGGTGACTTCTCTCTTACTCCCCTTTGTCTATTTAGTGTATCACTGACTTAAGTATATTGTCAAACATTAAAACACTTAAAGCGGAATATCATTGATGCAACTTGCACAACAATGCTTGCATTTGCAGCACATCGTGGCTTCAAATTATTCCAAATGGATGTAAAATCGGCTTTTCTAAATGGTTTGATTAGAGAAGAGGTCTATGTCGAACAACCTCCGGGGTTTGAGAATACCGAATTCCCAAACCACGTGTTCAAGCTCAAAAAGGTACTCTATGGCCTTAAACAAGCACCCCGGGCTTGGTATGAGCGGTTGTCGACATTCCTAATTGAAAAGGGCTTCGTTAGAGGCCAAATAGACCCTACACTATTTCTACGAAGAGATGGTGACAATATTTTTGTAGCCCAAGTATATGTCGATGACATAATTTGTGGCTCAAACAATAGGGGCTATTTGAATGAGTTCATTGGACACATGACGAGTGAATTTGAAATTAGTCTAGTGGGAGAATTGACTTTCTTCCTCGGACTTGAAATCAAGCAAACTCGCGATGGTATCCATGTGCACCAATCAAAGTATACACAAGAAATGCTTCAAAAATTTAACATGAGTATTCAAAAGAGGTAACCACTCCCATGGCCACAAACACGAGATTAGACAATGACGAGACTGGTAAACCCATTGATTTAACTCAATATCGAAGCATGATAGGTAGTTTGCTATACCTCATAGCTAGTCGACCTGATATTCTTTTCGCTGTGGTATGTGCGCTAGGTATCAAGTTTGTGCCAAGGAATCTCACTTAATCGCTGTTAAGCGAATCCTGAAATATCTCAAAGGCACAATAGGAGTCGGTCTATGGTACCCCCGTACCGAATCATTTGATTTAATTGGCTATACGGATTCCGACTACGCTGGATGTAAGTTGGACCGGAAGAGCACAAGTGGGGGTTGCCAATTCTTATGTTCGTCTTTAGTAAGTTGGTCAAGTCAGAAGCAACATTGTGTTGCTCTCTCCACGACCGAGGCAGAATATATCGCCATGGGAGAGAGTGTATCACAATTGTTGTGGATGATACATACTCTAGAGGACTATGGATTGAGTTACAAGGGTGTGCAAGTGTTATGTGATAACATTAGCACAATTAACTTAACCAAGAATCCGGTCCATCATTCTAGGACCAAACATATTGAGGTGCGTCACCACTTCATTAGGGATAATGTGGCAAGGGGAGATATTGTACTCTCGCATGTAGAGTCCAAATCAAATCTGGCTGACATTTTCACTAAACCACTCCCCGAAAATGAATTTAGTTTCCTAAGAAGGGAGTTGGGAATGTGTCACGCTTCATGAATTTCAAAATGCTTTCAAACCCTTCATGATGATTTCGAAATTGTTGGAAACAATTGGGTAACTTTGGGGACATCTCACACAAACTATAAGGTTTAACAAAAAAATTTTGTTTGCTAGATATGGGGTGAGATGTTAGGATCAACTCAATTTCTCAAAATGTCAATGCATCCCTTGAGAAATTAAGTTGACGAGATAATGATCACTTCGGTGACCAAGTATGGGGAAAACCATTACATACTTATGTGTATATGGCTCCATGATCATACTTGGACATTCCAATCAAGGAAACTTAATTGGAAACTTAAATTTGGAACAAAACTTGATTGATTTTGCTTGAATGATTGTTGATTGAGTTTGATTCCATTTGAATGGATCAAAGTGATTGTTGAACCTATAAGGACCTTTGATCCTTGTTCAGGGATCAATTTTAGTCAAAAGATCATGTCCAAGCTCGATGAACTTCATCAGATTTCCTTGGAAAGATTCAGAAAACCTGAAACTGAACATTTCGGATTGTATCAGGGAGTATCAGGAACCCTGATCGGTCACCAGACCGATCAGGCCTATGGCTGATCGGTCCCCGGACCGATCTAGCTTCATCCTATGACAATCGGTCCACAGACCGATCGGAGGGGAAGCAGTGACTCTCCAAACTTTTTGACCAAGTGTACTGAGCTAGCCTGGATCGGTCCCCGGACCGATCTGGCACCCTATGGTGATCGGTCCACAGATCCATCAGGGAGCTCAGAGGTTTTTCTCCGGACCCTACTGTTCGTGTCCTGATCGGTCAGCTGACCTATCAGGATCACGTCTGATCGGTCACCCGACCGATCAGGACCAGGTCAGTCCGATCAGGTTATAGCCTGATCGGTCTGAGCGCTATCAGATCGAACGGTGATCCATTCAATTGCATTAAATTCTGGTTGGTGGACCGATCCACCAACCGATTAACTTTGCAGAAACTTACCATTGTCGAACCCTAACGCCGAAAAACCTCCCACTTGCGCCTCTTCATCCTGAGCGAGAGTGTTCTTGCGTCTCCCTCCTTCTCGTGCGAGTTCGTGCGAAGGTCTCTAAGGCGTCCCGTGTTCTCTGCAAGTTTCCTACTTGCACCAAGTTCTCTGTGTCTCTGTCTTGCGCCGAGGCTTCTCCTGCGCAAGCTTTTTTTCTTCCAGCCTCTAAGAACTTCACAAATGACGCCAAAGTAAGTGTTTGATTTAGTTTCCTTTGTGATTCTATTCATGGATTATATGTTTTGCAACTAATCAAGCTTGGTGTGTTGTTCTTGGTGTGGTGCCGTGACCTTTTGGCCGTGACCTTACTTTCTCACTTTCTCACCTTATGCCTATGATCAAACCTTAATCCAAATGTGTCTCTTGATCATTGTGTCTTAATCACATTCTCTGATTGGGTTTACCCGAATCTTGATCATACCTGCCTATTCCAATCATTAGGAAATCTTCTAAGGGTAAGGAACCTATGGTGGAAAGCTCAAAGGGCAAAGACCCTTCAATATCTACTCCTTCTCCAAGGCCTTCTCCACCTCTACATACTCGATTTCAGAGTATTAGTCTTGCTCTCAAATTCCAATGGCACAACTTCAAACTCATGTCGTGTCGAACTATAGATCAATCCTTCATCTATGAACATTGCCCGACAATCCGACAAATTATCACACATTATAATCTTCAATCCATACTTTACCTTGAGAGGCCGATTAACCTTGACTTGGTCTCTGAATTCTATAATAACATGGTGAGTGGAGAGGGCACTGGGTGGAGGACCCGTGTTGCCGATATCGACCTCGATTTTAATCGATCTATTTTTACTGATTTTCTCGGCTGTCGCCGGTCAGATAATGATTTCTTTCTCTACCCTTTCCATCCTGATCCCCTTCCGGTTCCTTTCGATGGAGTGACTCCTGATTCCATCTACGAGTACTTTCTATGTCACCCCAGGCCAAGGGATTACGGTGAGCGCACCCGTGATTTTCCCACATTTCCGGCTCTTCGCCTTTCTCCTGTTGACTATGTGCTGTTTAAGATCATCACCAATAGTCTCCTACCCACTACTTCGAAACACCTGGATGAGATTCAACCGTTCCACTGCTTGATGCTCTACGGAATGCATCAGCAGTTGGACTTTGATCCAGTGGCTTCAGTCTATTTCTCTATCATTGTCCATAGTCTGCCGACTACCCAGTCAGTCTACATGCCATTTGGCCATATCATCACTGCCTGGCTGGAGTCAGTTGGCATTGACATTTCACAGGGCCGCATTATACCCATGGTTCGACAAGACTGCCGTCTGGACCGTCGCATGCTCGCTCAGTCCAGCATTGTTCTCGGGCCCCAGGGGTTGAGGTGGAAGGATCGCAGATATGCGGGGGAGCTACCAAGAGCAGTTCATGACCAGGGGCCGACAGCTGATACTGCAGATTATGACGAGGTGGCTCCTGACCTACACTGGCAGGTTGCGGAGATAGAGCGTCTGATGGAGCACGAGTTGCATATCTCTGAACTCTAGCGACAGGAGGTCCGCTCAGAGTGTCAGTCATTCGATCGCCGTATCGATGCTCTAGCATCTGATGTCTTCGCGATCAGCTCATTCCAGGACACTTGGTATGAGGAGTGGTACCATCATGCCTATCCTGGTGGTGGGTCCCCCAGTATTCCTTTACCAGAGGACGTTATTTACATTACTGACTCCTCAGATGATGATCACGAAGAGGGTTAATGACATTTATGATGAGTGACATGTTTGTTTGTACCTTGATGTTGATGCATATGTCTTGCATCTTAGATGTTTTAATGACTTCGACTTTCTGACTTTGATGCATGTTTTATCCTGCTTTTGTATGCTTCTTGTTGATGCTATGCGTACTATCTACATATTTGATCCATAGCTATGTTCATGTTTATGATGCCATGTTCATATGATACATATGCCTGTTTTGCCATGTCTATATCTCTTTGCCATATGTGATCATATGCTTATCAATATTCACTCAAATCCATGCTATATTGGGATACCCATAGGGTTGAGGGGGAGTTTGGTTTAAACTTAACAGCCCTTCCAGACCCCTTTTCGGTGTTCGACAAAGGGGGAGAGTGTTGGTTGGTTAAGTTTAGGATGATCATATTGTAGGGGAGGATATGAATTCCCCTATGATTCTAAATTTGAGAAACATGATTGAGAATTCCTAAACATAAAATCGGGTTGTCAAACAACAAAAAGGGGGAGATTATTGATGCAGTCTAGCCCTGACTGTTGTTTTAGTGTTGACACCGATTTTAGTTTAGGTGGATGATTATTGATGATGATTAAGTCCTGATCAGGGATCAGGCATGGTATTGAAAAATCCTAGCTTGGAGGGCTAGGTGTTGGAAAATCCTAACCTGGAAGGTTAGGTGTTGAAAATCCTAGCTTGGAGGGCTAGGTGTGTGAAAAGTCCTAATTCGGAAGAGGTGGGTGAAAAATCCTAGCTTGGAGGGCTAGGTGAAAAGTTCTAACTTGGAGGGTTAGGTGCAAATTCCCATCTTGGAGAATTAGGTGAAAAAGTCCTGGCTTGGAGGGTCAGGTCCTAGCTTGGAGGGCTAGGTTTGGAAAAGTCCTAATTCGGAAGGGTTGGATGAAAAGTCCTAGCTTGGAGGGCTAGGTGAAAAGTCCTAACTTGGAGGGTTAGGTGCAAATTCCCAACTTGGAGAGTTAGGTGAAAAATCCTTAGCTTGGAGGGCTAAGGTGGATGAAAACTTAGCATGGAGGGCTAGGTTTGAGTCCCTGGATCGGTCTGGTGACCGATCAGGGAATCTGGCACGCTGCTCCTTCGTGGATCGGTCTAGTGACCGATCCAGCGATGACTGATCGGTCTGATGACCGATCAAGGAGCACACAGTAAGGTTGGGAACCTACTGTGCTGCTCCTGATCGGTCTGGTGACCGATCAGGGAGTATGCGTTTCACCCACTGCCTGGCTCCTGATCGGTCTGGTGACCGATCAGGGAGCGAGCAGTGAGGTTGAGTTCCCTTGCTGAACTGCTCCTGATTGGTCTGATGACCGATTAGGATCACTGTGCAGATCGTTCTGGTGAACGATCCAGCTTTGCGAGTTCCTCACTAAGATCGATCAGGACGGTGCCTGATCGGTCTGGTGATGATCTGATCAGACTGATGACCGATCAGAAGACCCCCTGATCGGTCAAGGCTTAGGCTGAGAAACTCAGAAATCGCCCAATATAAGGGTGGATCGGTCCGGTGAACGATCCACAACCTGGGATCGGTCGGGTGATCGGTCTAGGAGAATCTCAAAGAAATCGCGATTTCTGATTGAGCGTTGGGGATCGATCAGGACGGAGCCTGATCGGTCTGGACCCAGCCTGATCGGTCTGGTGACCGATCAGGAGGCTCTCTGATCGGTCTGGTGACCAATCACTTTAATTCAAATTGCACTGTCAGATGCTCTGATCGCGTCTGAACATATCCAATTCGCTGTCGTTTGCCTCTGATATTCGATTTACTGTGTGATTTCCTCTCTAACAGTCTGATTAAGCTGTAGGTGACAGGGGAGGATTCGAACACTCAAGGGTCAAAGGAGAGCTTTCCTTGGAGCAGGTTTGTCCGTTTTTCCATCTCAGGTTGCAACGGCCGAGCTGCAGACTGGAGTTGAGACTGGAGCTTGGCTGAGGGAAGCTCAGGGAGTCCAGGGATAGCTCAGTGGTAGCTGGCGTTGGCAGATGTGTAGCTGGGAGCTGCAGGGATGGTGTCATCTGATGCTTGATGGAGAAACAAAAGCGAGAAGGAGACTTCGGTTGAAGCAGAGAAGTTGTTCGACAGTTTCAGTGCTGAGCTTGCTGAAGTTCTTGCTGCGCCTTGTGTTTCTCCACAACTTGCTTGTTGTGTTCCTGAAGTCTTCATCACTTTGAGCAAGCAACTACAATCGAGAAGCAACCAACTCTTGCGTGAGTGCTTGGAGGAAAGAACAAGGAGCTTGGAGTCCAACAGTGAGAAGACACGAAGGAGGGAGTCCTTATGTGAGATCGTCGCTGGGTGGAGCTCAGGATAAGCTCGCTGTGTTCTTGTCCTTGCTAGGTGCTGAGTAAGAGTTTTCTCTGTGTTTCATTGAGCTTAAATCCATATCCTTGTTTGAAACGCTGTGGAGAGGTTTCTCCACCGAGAAGGAGGTTGCGTTATATCCGGTGAACACTGGGGCTTAATCTGCCACCTTAAGGGATCGCCCACCTTAAGGGAACGCCAAGGAGTAGGGGCAAGTTATCCCCGAACCTTGTAAACCCTCTTGTTAGCGACCTTGGTAGTTGTTCTTGTTTGCTTTCATTTCTGTTTTGTTTACTGCACTGTCTCTTTTCTTTTGCTTCTTCCGCTGTGCTACTGATAAGTTGAGTGCAGAAATCTTGATAAGTTTCAAAGTTCAAAGAGATTGGCTATATTCACCCCCCCCCCTCTCTAGCCATCCGTTTCCAACAGGGACCCTCTTTGGCCGGCCTAGCCAAGCCACGTCCCAATGAATTAAACTCATTTAATTCATCTATTAAGTCTTCAAAAGTCTTAGCCATTTTACGCTTCCGATGCGTCTCTGAAAAATTCAGATTCGACTTATCGTTTGGCTCAACCAAACCTAATCTCTCTTGATTGGAAAATCCAATTTTCAACTCGTTTTAAATCCCTCGGATTACTCGTAGTGCGTGTGACTAAATAGGCTTTCGATTTATGTTGGTCGTCTATAATTAACCAATTATAAAGCGATCATGAGTATCACCTAGTAGTACATCATGATCCCCAATTAATCGAAAGATCAACGGTTGACCTCAGAAACAATTCTGAAACCCTTCAGCAACTATAATGAATCGTGCCACATTCCCTTCACCATATTATACCCACTTAGTTCAGGACATGGTCTATGTGTGTCAGTCCCCACTAGGCTGACTACGTCACACCTAGCCCAAGTAACGTTTTCTCGTCCTACGGATTCTAATTACTCTCATGTATCTATGAGATTCATACTCTGAACATGTCATGCTCTGGACAGAGGCTTCGAGTAACAATCCGACGATAGGCCTTGGGTATACATCTCCTCGCAAGGAGTGGTGAATCCTTTGTAGGCTGTTCAAACATCTTCGGGCACTTCGGCTTATACCCAATCATCCTGGGTCCACACCTCCTTGAAGATGCTTGCTTAAGATGTCAAAGTATAAGTCTCCATGACCAAGATGACTTGAACACCGCAAGTCAAAGGAACATCGCACTTAAGCTGCAGTAAGAACTTCACTGACATATCTATATGTAGACTACCATATGAAGTTTTACAACCAGTCACTCCAATGAACTAGTTCCCTTAACTAGCATTCATGTTTATCTCCGGACATCCCAATGTCACCAGCCAGTGAGAATCAGCTGATTAGAGAATAACCCATGCTAGTCTCAACAGAATTGATAGTGTCCGTATTTATCAATTCATCGACTAGGGACAATTTCAATACTTCACAATTGCACATGTAGAGATAATCACTAGTTGTGAATTCATCACAAATTCTCTCATGTTGTGAATTGTATTGCGGACATTCAGTAAATGAATTTAAGATCTCAATCAAATACATAAACATGTATACTCAAATAGTGAATATTCATTTATTAAAATAAATGATTACAATCATAAGGCGATTGCCTTAGGACACTTTTCTCATATCACTAACACGGAGAGGGCGTGTGAGCTCGTTCTCTGGGACCAGAATGAGTCAAAGAAGGCTAGGAAGGTTGTTCTCTGGACTTAGGGTTGATTTGGTCGGAGTTGGATCGGTCTGGAGACCGATTTGAGAGTTGGCACGAACTCCCTGTTGTGGATCGGTCTGGTGACCGATCCAAAGAAGTCTGATCGTTCTGGGGAATGATAAGAGGGACAACAGAATGTTTCTGTTCGGCTCCTGATCATTCTGGTGAACGATCAAGGAGAGAACAGAAGGCTTCTACTGGGTTTCTGATCGTTCTTCAGAACGATCAGAGAGAGTTCAGATGGGCTATGTGAGGAACCTTGATCGGTCATTCTGACCGATCAAATATTGGGCTTTCCGCATCCTGACCGATCAGGATGGCTCTTGATCAGTCAGGGAGTGACCTGATCGGTCAGGTGACCGATCAAGCGTGTGGTTCCTGAGGGTTGTGGCAAGCCAACTCCTGGATCGGTCTGGTGACCGATCCTGATTTGTGATCGGTCAGTGTGACCGATCAGGTTCAGTCTGCGATCCCTCAAATCCCACTTTAGACCGATTAGGCTGGAGCCTGATCGGTCAGGGCTTTCCCTGATCGGTCTGGTGACCGATCAGGGTCATCTCTGATCGGTCTGTGGACCAATTAGTAGCTATAACTTTAATTCAAATCATCTGTCAGACTTCTGATCGCTTTTGTTTGCTTTGTATTTTCTCTGCTACTTACTTATTCCTGTTTAATTTCATTTGCTAAGTGTCTGATAAGTGTGCAGGTGATACAAGGAGGATTCAAACAATGGAGGAGAGTCAACTGGGGACTTTCCTTTGAGCAGGTTTGGCTGTTTTCTCTTCTCACGTTTCAACGGGCATCTGGCGCTGCTAGCAATGGCTGGGAAGCTGACGAACTGATCTGGGGCTCAGCTGAAGAGAGTTCAGGGAGTCCAGAAGAGGTCAGTGTAGCTTGGGCTATTGTACATGAGCATCTGGGAGCTGCAGAGGCGCGCCTGTGACCTGGGTTTTGGGCAGAGGCTTAGGAGCCGGTAGCGAAGAAGCCTCAGTAACAACTCATCATTCTGAAACCTTGAAGCAATCTCTTGCAAAGCTAAAACCTTGAGTCCGTGGAGGAAGTTGCGAGTGGATCAGCAAGCAAACGAAGAGCTGAGGGTTCTTGCGTTGGTGGTGCTGTGCCGTGCTCGGTGATCTGTCCTCCTGTTCTCTTCCTTGTGCTTTGCTAGCGATCCGTAAGATCTTCTTTTAAGTCTCTGTGCTTAATTTCTGATACTCTTGAGACTATTTGTGTGTAGAGGTTTCTCCACCGAAAATGAGGCATTTGATATCCGGATTTCCTGGGGCTTGATCTGCTGACGATCAAGGGATCGCCCACCTCACGGGCACGCCAAGGAGTAGGGGCAAGTTATCCCCGAACCTTGTAAACCATCTTTGTTAGCGTTTTGAGTTTGTGTTTAGTTTTAGGGTTTTAGTTTCTGCATTTCTGTTTCTGTATTCTTCCGCTGCTAACTCTTAAGTGCAGAAAGTTCAAAAGAAAGAAATTTCTATGTCTGGCTACATTCACCCCCCCCCCTTTCTAGCCATCCAAGCACCAACACTAGCAACTACCACGACAACAAGTGGTTGAGTGAATTGAGCAACACAGTTTAATCAAATGAAAACCAATAGTCGTTAGTATGTAATGTGCAGATATGGTGCATAATACAAGATGCACAAACAACCGGGATATGACGATGCAACAAAATCTAACAAATATCAACGATGCAACGATACAACCATCCAAGTATCGAAAACCAATGATTATGCATCTACGCTACTAGGTAGGATATTTCTAATGTCAAATAAACCTAATTGTGTTTAATGAACTTCTAAGTACTAGCGTACAAGCGATACTTTATAGAACAGAAATTCAATGGAAAACTGTACGAATATGAAATTTCGAATACTCAAAGATCAACGATGAAAGTATCAATGACGATGTTAAAATAACAAACAACAAGGAACAAGGTCGAGCAACCTATATAGACATAAACAGCCATGCTTAAAGGTAAAATAACTACTCGAGTACAAACGAGAAATACCCGCCTTATAATTATAGAAGTCCGTAAACGAGAACCTTCCACTATCAACAGAATGAGTCCGAACCAAGGTCCTATATAAATGATAAGGTTTAGCTAATTATAACAGTAAGATCTATTTAACTAATTCCTAAATAACAAACAATTTCTACTTAACCCAATTTATCACAATTAGGTTACCCACAATAAAGTATCAAGATCAAGGAACCTATGGCAATACCTCATCCAAATCAACCTACATCCATATAACCCAAGAATATGTTATTGGCTGACCTACGCCAATAGTACAAGGTACCACACAATTAAAAAGTTTGTCGCCGAGCTCCCGACCCAGTCTGTCGAGCGTCGAGCTCCCGACCCAGTCTGCCAAGCGCCGACCCAGTATGCCGAGCGTCGAGCTCCCGACCCAAGTCTCCCGAGCTCCTATCCCGAGCTCCCGAACTAGTCTCCCGAGTTCCCGAACTAGTCTCACGAGTTCCCAACTCAAGCTCCCGATCAGATCTCCCGAGTTCCCAACTAGGGCTCCCGATCAAATTTCCCAAAGCATCATGTCCTTAATGTGTGACCCAATAGATTCTCGTGATGTTGGCAATGCGTCTAAACACTTTAGACACATAAGCACTAAGCAGCATCTAGCAATGCATCATTGCTACGCAAGTAACAAGAAAAGTCGAGATCCGACTAATCCTCCGTGACTATGATAATGTATGACCTTATCCTTTTATCCTTGATATCTAGATTGATCAATGAGGCATAGACCGTGTTATCCTCGATCAATCTATGTGTTTCTTGATCCCCGAGTAGACTCACTCAAACAAATGAGCTCAATATCTCATATTGACTCATTTGAGCATGACCACGCGTTTTAGTAGTCCTACTTGATCAAGGGGCCCACAAATATCACTCCCGTCATATGGGAGGGATAGATCCCATCTACATCACTCACATCCCTCCGTATAATTCATTACATTCCCAGTGATCGCCTTTATAGTCCACCCTATTACGGGTCACGTTTGACGATACCAAAGTACATTACTCGTTATGTAGGGAACCGTAGTGACTTCAGGTCTAAGGACTATTCATACTAATAGTCACATAAGAAAGTTTATGACACTCATATGACAATCTATGAAACTTTCTCATGGCGGGTCAATTCAGTACACATTCTCTAATGTATACCCATGTGTCAACTTGATATCACATATCCATGACTTATGAGTTCAAGTCATCAATTGACCTACATGCTAGTCTCCATGCATTAATATTGTCCCTGAATATTAATGCTTGACTAGGAATAATTTAGTGTAGTGTTCTCTACATTATCTCACTATCGATTCAACCAATCGATATAATGTAGATAAGAATCTACTACACAAGGACATTATTATACTTAGTTATTTGGCATAAAAATAAAGTAAGTATAATAACCAAACATGTCTTTATTAATGATAGAATATGATACAAAAGTCCCTAATCAATTATCACATAATTGGCTCTAGGGCTCCTACTAACAAGCGGGCAGTTCCACCACCAGTTCAGAGTTATTGTATGCCTGGTCATTAGTACCCCTCACCAGCGGCGTCTCATTATTCTGGGACGGGGTCATACTATCAGCAGCCATGTCCGGCATATCAGCATGTAGTTTATCAGCATCAGCAGTCGGCTAGAGTTTCGGGTTATCAGTCTCAGTAGTTGGTTGGGCCTTCTGGATATCAGCCCCAGCATACTGCTGGACCTTCAGGATCTCAGTCACAATCGGTTTTAGCGTTGCCACCTCCGGCTCCAGAGACAGGCCGAGTTTATGCAGTCACTAGAGAGGAGGCATAGCGAGCCGATGGATTGGTCTTCCATGGTATGATTTCAGTTTATGCATTTTCTGCTGAATTGCCAGTTGATACCGGTAGTTCTAGTTCTTTCATATCATGGTTATTTATGGGAAAAATTAGTAGATCGTCTACCCTTAGATCACAACGTCTATCAGTGTCTCTGTCATCCAGTGTGGTATTGGATATCATGTAGGAAGTCAAGGCGTGCCCATTGGACTTCGACAATTATACTCTCACCGTGGATCTGTCAGTTCTCAAGATAGCAGAATTTGATATTATTTTGGGCATTGACTTGTTGGCAGTTTATCATGCCACAGTTGATTGCCAAGCAAGGGTGGTCATGTTTCGACCTCCGAACGAACCCTCGTGGGAATTCATTGGCACCAGAGATGACGGGATTTCTATTATCTATGCACTTCAGGCCCAGAAGCTTATATCACATGGATGTCAGGGTTTTCTTTTGTCATTGATCAGCACTGATGACAGCAGTAGCCCTCAGCTCTCGGATGTTCCAGTAGTCCGAAAATTTCCAGATGTTTTCCAGAGGAGCTTCCTGGTTTGCCTACCAGAAGGCAAGTTGAGTTTATGATCGAGTTGATTCCTGGGACTGCGCCGGCATCAAAGGTTCCGTATCGTATGGCTCCTAAGGAGTTGGACGAGCTAAAGGTCCAGCTTCAAGAGTTACATGACAGGGGATTCATTCGTCCTAGCGTATCTCCATGGGGTTCACCAGTTCTGTTCATCAAGAAGAAGGATGGTTCTATGAGGTTATACATCGATTACAAATAATTGAATGCAGTGACCATCAAGGACAAATTGTAGGATTGATTCATGTATGCTAGAGGGGGTGAATAGTATTTTCCGGTTCGTTCTTGTACCTACGTTGTTAGTTGCACAGCGGAAACAATAATAAAGAAAACAAACAACGCTAACAAACCGCTTTTACTTGGTATCCACCCCGGCCGGGTGACTAATCCAAAAATCCGTCGGTGGATCACTCCCCGGATAACCTCCGGCTAGCTCTCATCACTCCTTGTGAGTGGAGAAACCTCGCCACAAACTCTTTGACAAGATCTAAACTCAAGAGACTACTAACAAGCCTTAACCAAGCTTGTTTTGTCAAGGGTCTCAGCCACCACGAAGTCCTCTTTAAATAGGACTCGGGCTGAAACCCTCGCTACCAGTCGACTGCCCCCAGGGCAGTCGACTGGTGCCACTGAAATTCAACCGTTGCATCTCAACGTTCGAATTCTCAGCCAACTCACCAGCCACCTACCAGTCGACTGGTCCCAGGGTAGTCGACTGGTCCCAGGCTGCCCTTCTGTGAGTTTCATCAGTCGACTGCCCTCAGGCCAGTCGACTGGTCTACTCGCATACCTAAGGTTACCCTTCCCGAGTACATTTGACTCCGCACTCGAACCCTAGGATTTCTTGAGTACAATCACACACACTCGTACCCTCATGACTCGACTGACACCTCTTCAGCAGCCTCGACTGTTGCCTTCGCGCCCTCTTCATCTTCGGCTCCCATCCCTCGGATGCACGAAAGCCTCCAGCTTGCCTCCATGTCATCCTTCACGCATGCCTCAAAGTCCGCGCCCATCAGCTCATCGTCCCTGCTGTCCAAAGTCCCTCGGATGCGTACGCAAGCCTCCAGCTTGCCTCCATGCCATCCTTCACCGTACCCAGGCCGTTCAGTCAAGTCCATATGTGTAACCTGTACAACCTGCACACTCAACATACATATATGAGATAACAAGGGTAAACCTAACTTAAACCCTTTGCCCAAACATCAAAACACTTGGTCACTCCGGACCACAGATTGTCTCAACAATCTCCCCCTTTTTGATATTTGGCAATACGTTTAAGTTAGGGAAACAAGATAGTAGTCGATAGCAAAAATAATGCATATGCAATGCAAAATGGATCCTACCCCGAGGCATCCCACACCTAATCCTCTAAGTTTGGAATTTTCATACCTAGCCCTCCAAGCTTGGATTTTCCACACCTAACTCCCCAAAGTTAGAAATTTTCACCAAGACGGGCTTTTTAAAGTTTCTCCCAAGCTCCCCCTACATTGAACTTGCAAAGGCTTTTTAAGAACCTCTACAAGGTTCCCCTTATGCCAAGAATGGAGAAACCATGCTCCTCCTTAACCTAGGGTTTCTAGCAAAGGTGTGTTTGGTTTCCCAACATAAACACAACATGTTAAATACTGAATTTTAAGGAGCTGAAAAAGTGAATTTCGAAAATTTGGGGCCCAGTTGCAATTTTCTAGATCTGTTGGGCTTATTTGCAAAATGCTAAAACCTTAAAAAAAAGCCCTAAGTTCCTCTCCTTTGCGCCGATGAGTATTGAAACCGAAACCGCCCCTTTCGGTTTTCCCCTCTGCCCTAGCTGACGCTCGCCGCCGCACCCGCACGCGAGCGGTTCCGCCTCAGTGATGTCGTCGCTTCTCCCTGACGCCGACCGCCGGCTTGCCTTCTCCACTTCCTCTTCTTCTCCCTTCTTCTTCTTCTGTTGTCTCTTCTTCTTCTGCTGTCTCCACAACCCAATAATTTATGCAAACATTCAATTAGTTGATAGTATAATGTGATAGTTACATATATGTGATATGTAATCGGTATTATTACCTACCTTCATAGCTAAGAATAACTTGATGGCCACAGCCATGGTTGTTCTTATCTATGGTTGGATATCAACCTATTTGGAGATGTTCCTACAATCTCCCGAATTGATAAAAAGGGTTATTCAATTCGAAAAATAAATAGGATTTAATTAATGTATGTTGATGCATTCTTTATCATTCTTCTCACATAAGCTCAATTTGTATTTCTAGGATAATCACTCGATCATGTCTTCTCTGAATTTGCGTTCCATTTTGGACACCAATAAACTGATTGGGCCAAACTTCATGGACTGGCTTCGAAACCTGAGGATAGTCCTCAAGGCAGAGAAGCTTGCTTATGTCCTTGAAGATCAACTTCCCAACCGTCCTCCGGAAAATGCAACTCCATACCAGTTAGTGGCCTATCAGAAACATGTGATCGATTCTGAACTTGCGAGTTGCATCATGCTAGCCGCAATGGTACCTGAGCTGCAAAAGCAGCATGAGCATATGGATGCTTATACCATCATCTTCCATCTTCATGAGCTTTTTGACGAGCAGGCGAGATCCGAAAGGTTCGAGGTCTCCAGACTCCTCTTCACCTCTAAGATGCAGGAAGACACTTCTGTCTCACAGTTCGTGTTGAAGATGTTGGGGTACATTGAGCGACTGGGCACACTCGGTTTTGCAATGGATCATGAACTAAGTATTGACTTAATTCTGCATTGTTTGTCCAAAAGTTATTCACAATTTGTGATGAGCTATCAGATGAACAAGCTGGAGACTACCATTCCTGAGTTGCTCAACCTACTGAAGACTATAGAGCCTTCTGTGAAGCAGGATCAGAAGACGGTACTGCTAGTTGGTTCCTCGAAGAAAGGTTCTAAGAGGAAGGCCAAAGAACAGAATAAATGAAAGAAGAAAAAAACCAAAAAGACTGAAAAGACACCAAAAGGCACTTGCCATCACTATGGCAAGGAGGGTCACTGGCGAAGAAACTGCAAGGTTTATCTTGAGTCCTTGAAGAAGAAGGCATCCGATGCCCCATCCTCTTCAGGTATCTTCTTTATTGAATGTCACTCTATTTCCTCAAACACCTGGGTACATGATACTGGGTGTAGCTCACATATATGTAATGACATACAGGGGCTAAGGAATAGAAGAAGACTCGTCAAGGGAGAAGCGAATTTGCGAGTTGGAAATGGAGCAAAGATTGCTGTTGTTGTCATCGAAACATATTTGCTAAAGCTCCCTACTGGACGTGTCTTAGAATTGAATAATTGTTATTTTGTTCCTTCGTTAATAAAGAACATTGTATCTATTTCATGTTGGAATGAAAAGGGTTATCATTTAACTTTTAGTAACAATTGTTGTTACATAACTTTAAATGGTGTTCTTTATGGGACCGGAACTTTGTGCAATGGTATCTACACGTTAGATTTATCCGGTGACGTTTTCAATATCGAAGTTACCAACAAACGTGCTCGAATAGATAATCGAATAGACTCCTATACGTGGCATTGCCGTCTTGGCCATGAAAGTAAGAAACGCATGACCAAATTACACCGATGTGGAATTCTGGAATCATTTGAACCCGGTTCATTTGATACATGCGAATCATGCTTAAAAGGCAAGATGGCCAAATTATCCTTTTCCGGAAAAGGTAAACCAGTGGGAGAATTGCTTGGTCTAATACATACTGATGTATGTGGACCAATGTCAACTCTTGCACAAGGAGGCTATAGCTACTTCATTACCTTTATCGATGATCACTCACGATTCGAGTATGTGTTCTTGATGAAACACAAATCTGAAGCTTTTGAGAAATTCAAAGAGTTCAGAAATGAAGTAGAGAAACAGCTTGGCAAAAGTATTAAGATACTTCGATCCGATCGGGGTGGTGAATACTTAAGTCAAGAGTTTCAAGATTATCTTAGGGACAATGGGATATTATCTCAATGGACTCCGCCGTATACACCACAGCATAATGGTGTATCTGAGAGGCGTAACCGAACCTTGATGGACATGGTTAGATCCATGATGAATCATGCAACTCTTCCAAAATCCTTTTGGGGCTATGCTGTAACGACCCAGAAAATTTTCTTAATATTTTCTTAAAATATTGAATATGTCTAGATAATTTTCCGAGGGACCTAGAAATATTAATACAAAATATGGCCTAGAAATCCATATTTTCTCATTTAAATTGAGAAAAACTAAGTACTAATGGGCCTTATATGGGTTTTTTAGTACCATAATTATTGGAGAATTTTAGGTAGAAATTAATATAAATATAAAGGGGTTTTAATGAGAAATATTAACATAATTATGGGGGGAATTTTTAGAGGATTTTCGGAATTTAGAGAAAATAAAAGGAAAAATAAAATAAAAAAATAAGGTGCATGGACCAAGGATTGAACCTTGGACCTCTTGTACAGCCATGCATGCTCTAACCAACTCACCTAGCAAGGGAATGTTATGAGAGAATGAAGTGGATATTGGTTAAGGCTTAGAAGAAGATGAAGGGTCATGAAGAGACTCTTCATTTACCTCCTTAATGGGTTATAAAGTGGGGGGTTTGGGAGTTACCTTCTTCCTTCTATCAATTGCATTTTCTTTCCTCCTCCCTCCTCATTCTAGCCGAACACCACTAGGGAGATTCTCCCTTGGAAAAAGTTCCACCAAGGCTTCATCTCCAAGATCTAAGGTTTTCACAAGAGTACAAGGGCTAAGGGTGGTCAAGAGGCAACAAGATTTCCATCCTTCTCTCTTTTAAGGTTTAAAAATCAAGATCAACCAAGGTAAGACTCCCTCACCTGTGGTATAATAGTTCCTTATGATTTTAGCATGATATATTGGTTGGTTTTTAAGATTTGATGTTGAAAGAAAAAAAAAAACCAAGGACCCTAGTCCTATGAGTTTCGGCCACTAGGTTTTTGGGTCCATGATGATGCTAAAAATCTTCATAATGTTGTCTAATATGCTCTCATGATGTTTAGAGATTAAATATAATTTTTGAGAATTTTTGGGGTACCCTAGGATCCCCTAGGGTTTCGGCCATCCATGAATCCATGGGTAGAGTTGAACCTAAACCCTCAAGCATGTGTTTTGTGTATTATCATGATATAAGGGAGATTGAGGGGGGCTTATGTAAATTTTTACAAGGCTTTGTGACCCCCACAAGTTTCGGCCAAGTTGGGTCTAGGGCAAAAAGTTAGGGATTCCCTCAAGTAAAGGTCCCAATGGCTTTATGGTAGAGTATGTTTGGTGTTTATGATTGATTGGGGATTTTCATGGAATTTTTCCATGCACCCATGGTCTTGTAGGGTTTCGGCCAGCACAAGGAAAGAGGGCTAAAGGTTAGGGATAACCCTAATTATAAGCCCTAAGGGCCTCCCATGGTCCTATAAGTAAAGTATGGTTGTTCCTTTACCTTATGCTATCTTACATGTTTATGAAATTAATGGAACTCCTCCTTGTAGGTTTCGGCCAAGCATTGTGTCTAGGGTTTTAAGGGGAGTTAAGGTTCAAAGAATGATGGTTTATGTATATATATATATATATATATATATATATATATATACATAGGTTCAAGCATATGGTAGAAGTCATGTTCCCTATAACCTTAACCTTAAGCACCATGTTTTATGTTACATGTGATGATTGGATGTCATGCTTAATAGGGTTATTATGAATGTCTTATGTTTTATGCATGTATTTGAATGGTAGGTAGAAGGTTATGGAAATCCTACCTAGGCATGCTTAAGATAGATACCACGCTTAGGCAAGAAATGCAATGTTTATCTTATGTATCATGATCATGCAAGCTCTAAGTAGTAGGATAAATATCGATGAAAAACATGTCATGTTCGATGCAATGCTTACCTTCTATGTTATGATCATGCAAGTACTAGAAATAGGAATGATGTTTAGGTATGCATATCGTGTTTTATGTAGGAAGATGTATGCCATGTTGTATGAATAATGATGTATGCCATGTTGTATGGATAATGATGCATGCCATGTTAATGAATAAAGACTCATGCCATGTTTATGAAAGAAGATGCATACCATGTTTATGAATGAAGATAATGCTCATGCCTTACGGGCATCATGATGCTATGCATAAGTATGAACAATGAAAGGACAAGCATGTGTTAAGTCATGCTTTATGTAACATGGTTATGCTATGAATGTCTTATGAATGATGAAACATGTAAAGTATTTTACTTTATGAATGGGCTTGTACCGGACCGAAGTATGGGTCCAAGGGATGGGCACCTTAAGAACGCCCCGGTTCTGGACTACCGAAGCTGTCCACGGTTCTGGCACTACCGGAGCTGTGCAACAGGGATGGGCTCCTTAAGAACGCCTCGGTTCGGGGACTACCGACTATGCTGTCCTTACCCTAGTAGGTCGGGGCTCGCTACCTCGGACTTGCTAGGGATGCGCGCTTATGATGTATGTATGTGGTACAAGCCGGGGACCCCAATGATGATATGATGATTATGTTTAAGCATTTAAAAGAATGTTTTTAAAAGTTAAGCATCCTTATGTATATGCATTCCACTCATGCATTCATTCATGTTATGCATTATGTTATGCTAATAAGATTTTATGCTTACGCTTTATGTTAAGAAAGATGCATGAGATTAAATGATGTATATCATGATTATGTTAAGAAGATGTTCATATGCTATGATAGGAAGTAGGCCTATGTTCAGGCCATACAGGTTGGTTTACACTTTATAGACATGTTTATACCATGTATCATGTCATGCTAAGAATGCTTATTATGTTATGTTTATACCATGTATTATGCCATGTTAAGGATGTTTATTATGTTATGTTTATACCATGTATTATGCCATGTTAAGAATGTTTATTATGTTTTGTTTATACCATGTATTATGACATGCTAGGAATGTCTATTGTGTTTATGTTCATGCCATGTAGCATGCCATGCTTAGAATGTTTACTATGTTTACGTTTATGTCATGTCTCATGCCATGCTAGGAATGTTCACATATGTTTATGTTCATGCCATGCCACGTATATGATAAGTGATTCAAGTTGTTATGTTCTAAGTAGAGCACCAAGTATGTTAATGTTTCATGTGCTCATTATGAGATGATGAATGGTTTTGTGAGTAGGAAAGAGTCTTACTAAGCCTGTGTGCTTATAGTCTTATTTCCTTATACCGCAGATCATTCAAGAGGACAATGAGGAAGCAGTAGGAGGGCAAGAACGCATGTGTGTGGTAGTGACTTGGCCCAGGAAATCATATGTTTATCGTTTATGCTACAACTCTACTTTGGTCACTTATATGCTTGAGTGCTTGAATAATGACTTATGGAACTCTATGATGTGATGTTAAGTATGACATGATATGACATGATATGATGCTTAAGTATGAAGTCAATATGCCGAGTTTCCATGTCATTATGTTAAGAATGGTAGTAGGGCATGTATGTGTAAGTCTTAAAGTTATTCCGGTTCCTTATGATGTCTACATGCCCTAAGTATGTTAACGTAACGCCGCTTTATGAAAAAAAAAAGCGGGCGTTACATATAAACTTAAGACAGCAGTTTACTTGCTAAACAGAGTCCCGACCAAGGTAGTCTCTACTACTCCATACGAGACGTGGAATAGTAAGAAACCTCACTTAACTCACCTTAAGATATGGGGTTGTCCTGCTTATGTGAAGCGGACTGTATCAGATAAATTGGATGCTAAGTCTGATAAATGTCTATTTATTGGATACCCTAAGGAAACAAAGGGTTACCAATTCTATCATCCCTTGGAACAAAAGGTGTTTGTTTCAAGGCATGCTGTATTTCTGGAAAAAGAATTTCTTTTACAAGAAAACAGTGGGAGTGGCATTGAACTTGATGAAGTTCAAGAAACTCCAATAGACATTAAAGAGACACCTAGTCTAGGCCCACAACCAACAACTCATAATGATGAGCTATCAGTTGAACTAAAAACAACACCACCTCTTCGTAGGTCTGATAGGACACGCAATATTCCAGAGAGATACGGATTTCTCATAAATGAATCGAACGACGTGTTACTCATAAGCGATGACGAACCTATCAGTTATGAAGATGTTCTGAAAAGTTCAGAAAGGGAAAAATGGCTTGTAGCCATGAAGTCGGAAATGGATTCCATGTACGAAAATCAAGTATGAGACTTGGTTAACCCACCTAAAGGGATTAAGCCCATAGGGTGCAAGTGGGTTTTCAAGAAGAAAACCGACATGGAAGGTAATGTTGTTACCTTTAAGGCTAGATTAGTGGCAAAATGATATCGTCAGAAACAAGGAATTGATTATGACGAAACCTATTCGCCAGTAGCTATGCTTAAATCCATTCGGATGCCCCTGGCCATAGCAGCTCATTATGATTATGAGATATGGCAAATGGATGTGAAAACAGCTTTCCTTAATGGAAACATGCTTGAGGATGTATACATGATACAACCTGAAGGTTTCACATCGGCTAATAAAACCAAAATATGCAAGCTTCGACGATCCATATATGGACAGAAGCAAGCATCCAGGAGCTGGAACATCCATTTTGATGAGACAATCAAAGAGTTTGATTTATCATAAAATCCTGACAAACCTTGTGTATACAAGAAGGTTAGTGGGAGTGCAGTTGTATTCCTAGTATTATATGTCGATGACATATTACTTATAGGAAACAATATATTAGTCTTACAATCGGTTAAAATTTGGCTGTCCAAAACTTTCTCCATGAAAGACCTGGGAGAAGCAACCTATATCCTTGGGATTATAATCTATAGAGATAGATCAAAACGGTTGCTTGGTCTTTCGCAGTCTACATATATAGACCGAGTGTTAAAAAGGTTTAGCATGTCGGAATCCAAGAAAGGTTACCTTCCCATCAGGCATGGGATCAACCTTTCAAAGTCTATGTGTCCGAGCACAGAAGACGAGAGGATTTGCATGAATAAGATTCCTTATGCATCCGCGATAGGATCTATCATGTATGCTATGTTATGTACTAGGCCCGATGTATCGTATGCTCTGAGCGTCACGAGTAGATACCAGTCTGATCCAGGAATGGATCATTGGGCGGCTGTCAAGATAATCCTTAAGTACTTAAGAAGAACTAAGGATGTGTTCCTAATATATGGAGAAGGAGATATGGTAATACGTGGGTATACAGATGCCAGTTTCCAGACAGATAAGGATGACTCCAAATCTCAGTGTGGATACATATTTACTTTGAATGGAGGCGCAATAACTTGGAAGAGTTCCAAGCAAGACACTGTAGCAGATTCTACCACGGAAGCGGAATACATTGCGGCTTCGGAAGCAGCAAAAGAAGCAGTCTGGATCAAGAAGTTTGTCTCGGAACTTGGTGTGGTTCCAACCATTGATGAAGTAATACCGGTTTACTGCGACAACAATGGAGCTATTGCACAAGCAAAGGCACCAAGGTCTCATCAGCGATCCAAACACATGCTTCGCCGCTATCATCTGATCAGAGAGATTATAAGTAGGAATGATATACAAATTGAGAAAATTTCCACTTAAAGGAATTTAGCGGATCCTTTAACTAAGGCCTTGCCTCAAAGCAAGTTTGAGAGTCATGTTAGAGCATGTGGTATTGGATACCGTAGCGATTGGCATTAGGCCAAGTGGGAGTTTGTTAGTAATATGAGAGAAGTGTCCTAAGGCAATCGCCTTATGATTGTAATCATTTACTTTAATAAATGAATATTCACTATTTGAGTATACATGTTCGTGTATTTGATTGAGATCTTAAACTCATTTACTGAATGCCCGCAATACAATTCACAACATGAGAGAATTTGTGATGAATTCACAACTAGTGATTATCTCTACATGTGCAATTGTGAAGTATTGAAATTATCCCTAGTCGATGAATTGATAAAAACGGACACTATCAATTCTGTGGAGACTAGCATGGGTTATTCTCTAATCAGCTGATTCTCACTGGCTGGTGACATTGGGATGTCCGGAGATAAACATGAATGCTAGTTAAGGGAACTAGTTCATTGGAGTGACTAGCTGTAAAGCTTCATATGGTGATCTACATATAGATATGTCAATGAAGTTCTTACTGCAGCTTAAGTGCGATGTTCCTTTGACTTGCGGTGTTCAAGTCATCTTGGTCATGAAGACTTATACTTTGACATCTTAAGCAAGCATCTCCAAGGAGGTGTGGACCCAGGATGATTGGGTATAAGCCGAAGTCTCGAAGATGTTTGAACAGCCTACAAAGGATTCACCACTCCTTGCGAGGAGATGTATACCCAAGGCCTATCGTCGGATTGTTACTCGAAGCCTCTGGCCAGAGCATCACATGTTCCGAGTATGAATCTCTCAGAAACATGAGAGTAATTAGAATCCGTTGGACGAGAAAGACACTACTTGGGCTAGGTGTGACGTAGTCAGCCTAGTTGGGACTGACACACATAGACCGTGTCCTGAACCAAGTGGGTATAAGATGGTGAAAGGAATGAGGCACGATTCATTAAAGCTGTCGAAGGGTTTCAGAATTATTTCTAAGGTCAACCGTTGATCTTTCGATTAATTGGGGATCATGATGTACTACTAGGTGTCACTCATGATCGTTCTATAATTGGTTAATTATAGATGACCAACATAAATCGAAAGCCTATTTAGTCACACACACTACGAGTAATCCGAGGGATTTAAAACGAGTTGAAAATTAGATTTTCCGATCAAGAGAGATAAGTCGAATCTGAATTTTTCAGAGACGCATCGGAAGCATAAAATGGCTAAGTCCTTTTATGGCTTATTGGACGAATTAAATGAGTTTAATTCGTACGGTTTCGGCTTGGGTTTGGCTGGCCAAAGAGGGTCCCCACCCTCTTTGTTTGGCCGGCCACAATAAAAGGGGAGAACCAAATTGTTTGGTTCAAATTATAAAATAAACCGAGCGTGGTTTGTTTTATGAAATTATGGATAACGAAATTTATATAAAGAAATTTCTTTCCATAATAAAAGGGGAGACATGGTTGTTTTTATTATAAATTAAGTTATAATAAAAACTTGGCATAACGGAATAATTCATAGAAAAATTTATAAGATAAATTTCTTATGAAAATTTATTCCGTTAAAGGGAGACTTGGTGATTGAGAGGCTACACTACTAGAATTTTTGCATTCAACAACACATAATCGACAACGGTTTTTTGATAAAGTGTTGTCGTATGTCAATTTAACAACAGTTTTAGTATTAACCGTTGTTGTTGTTGGTCTGTATACGTAAAAAGACAACAGTAATAACAAAATGTTGTCGTATGTATACTCAACGACAACAGTTACAAAATAACTGTTGTCTATAGGCGGGATTTACAACAACTGATGTGATAAACTGTTGTCTATTATGACAATAGACAACAGTTATATTTAACTGTTGTTGTTGTATTGTTGTGCTGTTTAAGCAATAAACAAAATCAACGGTGGATATCCAACTGCAAAAAAACAACTGCAAAAAATCAACGGTGGAATCCTCATTCTCTTATTTTTTGATCCACGCCCGCCAAACCCCTAATCTTTTCTCTTCCACGCCCGCCAACAACCCAAACCCCTGACCATTTCCACTTCTCTCACACAAACCCTTCGCAGCCACGAGTCGACGCCTCTCCCCCTTCTTCATCGCCCGTGTCCAAGGAAGCCTCGAGAGCGGCGTTCCTTTCACCCTCGCGAGGTAGCACAGCAGTCAGCGCCCATTTTCTACGGCGTAATCGTCACCTTCCTCCTTTACATGGCGTCCGAAGAGGTTGAGATGCAGAGCATGGTCAAGGAGGAGAAGCTGCAGCGGAGGCGGAAGGACAAGGGGGAAGAGGAGGAGAAAGAGGAGGAGATCTCGGTGGAGCGGGCGTTCGAGGGGCAACGCGTGCCGCCGTGGCGGGAGCAGCTCACGGCCCGCGCGCTGGTGGTCAGCTTCTTCCTCTCGGTGATGTTAGCGTCATCGTGATGAAGCTGAACCTGACGACGGGGATCATCCCCTCGCTCACGTGGCTGTCGGACTCCTGGGGTTCTTCTTCGTCAAGCTGTGGACGAAGTCGCTCGAGCAGACCGGACTGCTTTGGAATCCCCTCACGCGACAGGAGAACACCGTCATCCAGACTTGCGTCGTCGCCGCCTACGGCCTCGCTTTCAGCGGTAAGCCATTCCGAAACCCCTAATAATCTTTGCCTTCTGCCCTCTTTCTTTCTCTACGTTTTTCAAAGATGCCATTTCAAAAATCTGATACTTCTCCTCCTAAGGATTTCGAGTTTTGGAACGAATGCAAATAGAGTGGACCAGGTTGGAGTTCATTAAATTATTTATAAACAAGGTGGGTCCTACTTTGAGATAGAGATCACCACAAAAGTATTTCAAGGTCCATTCCTGTAAAACTTGACTAATTGTATACGTTGAACAAACCGAAATAGTCAAATATCAACTTGTAAGTTTTAAGCCCATACTTTATCCATGTTTAGTAATACTTTTAAGTAAGATTGATAGTGTTATGGTTTTCTAGAAAGACTTCTAAGATTAGAGTATCTCTTGTATTTTTAATTTAATTCTATCCCAAACTCTTTTAATTATCTACCAATTTATGAGATTTAAATTAGCAAAGCATGGTTCTCAAGTGTGAAATGCTATATATAATGTGTACGCTAAGAACAATTGTGAATCATTTAATTTACAGTTGAAGTTCTACGAAAGATTGGCTCCAAGTTGAACAAGAACTGGAACTTCAGTATGGACCCTTGCAGTGCGGCTCCAGGTTGGGTAGACAAAGGGAACAATGCTACCAGCTATGCCAACAATGTCACTTGTGGCATGTGCAACACCACAACCAATGTCTGTCGTGTCACTTCCATGTGAGCAACTTCTTATTTCTTGTCACTTTTACTTGCTTTTATATCTCTCAAGATAAAAACCATTATATCCAGCAAGGGAAGTCATCAATAAGGGACGACTTGTCTCCATGCTATCTTAATCACAATTAAGAGGAATTGAATGAAAATTGTTGATGGAATTGTGATTGTATGTGAATAATGAAATTTCTCGATTAGCTATTCTTAATATTTTGAGTGTCTTTTTGCAAGATACTTTTGTGAAGTGTATTGATTACTAATTAAGTCAACTAAGAGCATGATCCTGTGAATAAGTAGATTACAAACTATATGGCAGGAGAGACTAAGTATTATGAAAAGATGGATTTCGAAAATATCATTTTCAAAATCTTGCAGCTTTTTCTGATAAATTTCCCAGGATTTCTCTACAAAAAATATTGGCACCCTAGTTTATTAGTTTGCTGAATAAAATCAGTGAAGAACTTGGCATGGATTATTTATATTTTTCAAAGTACAAGTCACACTTACACGTGATATAGTAATTCACATATATCGACACATGTATTGTAGAAAGTTCA
>JAGFNQ010002887.1:0-15035 GCA_024364735.1 Boesenbergia rotunda | reverse complement strand
ACACTATGACAAGCCTTTATATTAGTTTTATGTAATGCCCAATCTCCTAATTTGATTTATTATTGTCTATTTCACTCGTATGTTATTCAATTTCTATCCCGCAATCAATGATTTGGGATTATGACTCCAATCCAAGCAAACTTCACATTGATCAGATTGTATGTGACCAAGTTGTAATTTGAAACTAAGTTGAGTTGTAAAGTGGCATTCATGTTTTTGTTTTTTTAACTTAGATTGGTAAATTTTGTAGTAATGTAAATTTTCCAGGTGCAAGATTATTACCACTATTATATCTGTCTTAACCTATCAATATATTAATTTCCGCTAAAGTAAAAAGAAATTCAGGCTTGTGCCTATGACTGGAAATACCTTTGATTTTCTGCAGGAGAGTAACTCCAGAGAGCGTTATATTTAGCTTTGGCACTGTCCTCTTGGATCTTCTCAGTGGAAAGCGCCATTCCTCCCACTCATGTAAGTTATTGTTCCATTCTCTTAGCGTTAGATATGCATGTTTTTAACATAGATTGTCAGTAGTAAGACACCCAGTGAATAAAATCAGGTTTGTGAGAGCCTGCATACCTATAGTAGACTACCATGGTTATTTGATAAATTCCTTTGCAATCTCTTACCTGCATTCATTAAAATCCCTGTCAGCTCTTGACAAAAGAAGTTGCATTGTATCAGTGTTTTTAAGACTGAACTGACTGGTGAACCAGGAGCCAACAACAAATTCAATCTAGTTTGACTCATAAATTGAGTGATATGAAAATACTAACCGGGAAAATTGAATCCAGTTAGGTTTCTAGCCTAATGGTCGATGTGCTTCTGTTCCTTTCTTGGGGTTGTGTATATAATTAATTAAAAACAATATTTTGTACAAAAGCATACTTGTGACATTCTTTTTTCCAGTTGATGGATCACCAGTATGTTAATATCTTTATTAAACATATAACTATTTTGATAAATGTAAAAAATATAAACTATATCTATCATGCCATTTTCCTAGTCAATCAGTGCATCTGGTTCCACAGTTGAACCAGCTACTCAGTGGCTAGTTTGGTTTTCAAAACACATTGTGTTAGAACCTATAGCTGAACAAGATTATTGATGTAGCCCTTAGTCTTGACTATTATGGCTCAACTTATAAGACACGTTATAGACTTTTGATGAAATTGCTATATGGCCAACCTAGAGATGGATTAGAGAACGGCTTCAAGAAACCCTGGTGAGGGAAAACAAAATTGTATAATTTCATCATAGCCACTCTGTGCATAGGTTGTTTACTGTCAGATTGAATAATCTTATGATAAATTGCCATGACAAGTGTTACTGATGCAAGTTTTTGATTGGTAGTTTGTGAATTAGGTGAAATTAAGATAATTCTGGAAACTAACAAAGGAAGGTGGCTGAAATTTCAACTTTGAACAAAGTGATACACTAACTAAAAGATTGGCATTTAGCCTTGATTTTAACAAAACATAATGAAATGTTACTTTGTTACTAAAACCAATACAACATTGTGAAAAAAAAAACCATTGTGGTGTCTTGTAGAATGGCAGGAGGGTCTTTTTGGATGATAGGAGATTAGGCTCCAGAGCAACTGGCTTTCTAAGCCAGGAGTAGTACAAATATCTATGTAGAAAAACACGAGGCTGAAAAATTGCAATGAAAGAATACAACAAATATCAACCACCCTTTTACATTAGGTGGCATGGATTTTGCCATTGTTCATGTCTCTGTTGCCATCCATCAGTCCTCCATTGTGGTGATTCCTGTCACATGCTATTAAGTTGGCTAAAGGAGCTACAATTTGGTTATGTTTTGTGAAGATCATATAGTCAGATGTTAAATCTTTCATTTTGGGAATATTTGATTTTAACCACGATGTAGTTTTCTCAGTTAATAGCTAGGCCCATGAGTTACATGTCTTATCAAGGCCCTATACAGAAGGATTAAAGAAAATTATGGCTTATCTATCATGGTGCCTGTGAATATTCCAGCTTCAGTTTGACCATACCCATCCGTAACTATTTTTATTATTATGTTCGCCTCTTGTGATTAGCAAAATTTATAGAGCATGTGCACGTGAATATAGGTTCATTCGTATTGATTATACTTTGTGCACGCACACATGAATATATGTGGTTATACTATGCGAAAGGACAAATATGTTTGAGTAGTTGATGAGATCCAAGTTCTTGCAGGCTCTTGACATGATACGTGATAAAAATACTTTAGTCTTAATGGATTCACACTTGGAAGGAAATTTCTCAACTGAAGAGGCAACTACACTAGTCGACCTTGCTTCTCAGTGTTTACAGTATGAGCCTAGGGACCGACCCGATACAAAGAAGCTGGTGGCAACACTTGAACTATTGCAAAGAAAATCAGAGGTACAATTTATGTTAAGATAATTCTTGAATACTAGTAAAAAAATACTGCAATCTCTGCTGCATTTGAAATATGAACTGTTCAGTTTGACAAGATACAGCTTGAGACAAGTGTGCGTGATGTTCATTTTGTTTATTAGTATTTCAAAACTTAATATTCGCAATTCCCTGACATAGAATAGCTTGTGTTATGAGATAATGAAAACAATTGGAGAAGTGAGTGATTTGATCCTGATTTGCTATGGGCATCTGCAGAGGCAAGACCACAATGTGCTCCTTTGTGGAGCAAATGCTGTCATTTAAACATAAAAATAAAATAAAATAAATCTTACATGAGATAGGTGACTCTTATGAACTCGCTAAGTTGCCTCTGTTTGTTAATTGAATGCTTGCCAAGCAATTAAAAGATTCAACATATGAGGCACCCAATGTTACATTTCTGAAATGTTTTAGTGGTCTCGTATTTCCGAAAGTATGTCATATACTAATAATGTTTTGTGTTGCACAGGTACCATCTCACATAATGATGGGCCTTGAGAAGCAGCATGAAGAAGCTCCACCTCTGCAGCAGCCTCTGTCACCTATGGGGGAGGCCTGCTCCAGAATGGATCTGACAGCCATCCATCAGATTTTAGTAATGGCTCACTACAGAGATGATGAAGTAACCAATGAGGTATTTATGCATATTTTGACACAAGAAACTATTTTGATTGCTTTCAGCGATACTATGGTTTAAAGTAGTTCTAGTTTATAGGAATAGTATAATGGATTTATCTTTTCATGATTGTATCAGCTATCATTCCAAGAATGGACACAGCAGATGCGGGATATGCTGGAAGCACGCAAGCGAGGGGATTTTGCTTTCCGTGACAAAGAATTTAAGACAGCAATTGAGTGTTACTCTCAGGTATTTCTGTTGTACAAAGATGGCTTGTTTTACTAGGATAAAAAGTGAGTGCTGGTCTCATACATCTGTTCTATGGCTTGTTTTACACAATGGCTATGCTAGCAACATCAACATTGTTTATCTATTTGCGAAAGTTGCTTGACATTATAGCACACATTGATCAAGCTGACATTGTTCTTCCCAATGCGTTTTGCAGTTCATAGATGTTGGTACTATGATCTCGCCGACTGTCTATGCTAGGCGAAGCTTATGCCATCTTTTGTGCGACCAACCTGATGCAGCTTTACGAGATGCTATGCAAGCACAGTGCCTTTACCCTGATTGGCCGACTGCTTTCTATATGCAAGCTGTTGCTCTTGCCAAGCTGAACATGCAGGGCGACTCCCTGGACATGTTAAACGAAGCTGCAAAGCTTGAAGAGAAGAGGCAGAAGAACACTAGAGGTCCCTAATTATGCTCATGTAATTGTATCTTCTCACTATGCTCTTGTTCATCTGTGCTTGTCGTACGTGCCTGGGAAAGAAATATTATAGAGGGGAAAAAATGTTTCGATTAATTCAATGTATTTGGTTTTCCTTAGATGTTATATCTGATTAATTGAGAGGTTTCTGAGCACATCACTGCAATAGTTTGTGCTCTAAAATTCTTTGAAATTTTATAGTTAAATATTATTATAATTATACATGATTAATAATTTTAAAAAATCATTTAGATATAAATATATTAATAATTTTACATATAAATATAATGATTGTCATATGACATTATTATTTATATAAGTTAAAGTAATTAATAATTTAATTATCATTCTATCACAGTAATATTTAATATTATTTATATTTTTATATGATGAAATGAAAGATTGTAAAATCTAATATTTTAGGATTTGGGACTTCGGGATATAAGAAAAAATAATCACAAGATAATTTAATTAAAAGTCCAATAAAACAACACTGAACAAAAAAAAATACGTAGAATTATTTATAACGTAGGATCATATTGATTCTATCGATTCTAAGCGATCCAACAATATGTTCCAATTTCATTGCAAAAGATGATTTTAAATGATTTAAGAGTGATTTGATATTTTCGTATCACGATTATGTAAATTATGGGTTGCACATCTTCAAATGATAGTTTGAGACTACAATTTTTTTAATGTTATGGTTAAATATAACTAAAAAAAACTCTAATTTGATGTAATAATATTTAGGTGTAGGTTTAGATCCTTTGAAATGTTTTTACCTATAGCATAGAAAACTGAAACTATTTTAATTTTAATTTTAATTGATAATTTTGTTTACAGATAAATATATATAATTGATGTTAAAAATTATATAACTAGCAGTACTCGCTCGAGTAGTCGAGTAGGTTCAACCACCATAATAAAATGACTTTTATTACGTACGTCTTCAGACTTTAATTTACCTTTAAGTATATTAATTGTTGTTAAACTTTTTATGAGTCCATTCTACACTATTTTATTATATCAAAATAGACAGACAGGACAGACAGACGAAGATTTTATTATCTTCACTTGAAATTTATTTCATAATTTAATGGAAATAGATATTAGATCTAGAAAGACGATGACTTGTCCATCACTTATGAGATGGGGCTGCATCTAACAAGCCCACAGGAGCAGAGTCCGTGAATGAGAATCCAAGTATAAATCATCGATCCAAAGCCACAACATCTACGGTGGCCCGATCGAGACAGTGGGTTCAGAACCAATGAATTAAACAGTGAATCTGGCTAGGACGAGAATGACCATTTCCGTATCAAAATTTATTAATATATGAATTGTATCATCATAATTAGTCTGGTCCCTGCAATCTAGAAGCTAGCTAGCGGTCGAAGCCATGATGTTGGCTGTCTCTGCAGCAGCGACTAAGTGATTGGCACTGTCCCCACTCCCTTTTTTCTCTCTTTTCCACGGTCTCTTTGTTTGAATCCACCGTCGACGTCGTGAATAGCTAGCGCTGTCGGGCATTCGGCAGGCTCGCTTGATGGGCCTAATTTACGTGCAGGGATGGCGCACGCCGTGGCCGGCCGCCCGGCAGCGCAGCAGCGTGCGTTCATTCGTTCGTGGGTTGCCGCCCTCGACATCGCCTAGCTCCTTCAGGCATGCAGGCAGGTTCATGTCTCCCTCCCTCCTCCTCCTCCTCCTCCTCCTCTCATCATGCTGCCTCCCTCCGCTTTGGCTTTACGTGCGGCCAGGCAAATCATATGATCCCGACCTTATTTACGGATCGCTTGACCTGCTCAGCCAGTCAGCCAGTCAGCCAGTCAGCCAGCCTGACGTCATAAAGGCCCAGTAGAAGGGCTGACGACGGCCTCACCAGGGGAATCCTAAAGCTAGGAAACCCCTGAGGCGCTCGCTGACCGACCCCGGACGGGGTGGGTCGAGTCGATTCCGAACGTCTCCTAACTCAGTCACCTAAACCTGCCCCCCGATCCGAATCAGGATCAGGTCATTCAGTCGGGCACGTGGCGACCCACGACTCAGCATCTCCTAGATCCGACAACTCATAGAACCGAGACGAAGGCAGACAGACATAGCCAATAGACCCCCGACTCAGGGTGTATCTCGCGCCTCAACTCTCCTAGTAGGACGCGTGGCGGCCCATGCTCCCTGACCATTACCAACCCGGTCCTCGACACTGGAACTCGTCGGTCGGCGCTCGGGCTACGGACTAGATCATCCCTACTCTGCCCTATGACATTACATCCGGGATATAATCTTGACGTCGGAGTACTATGTGCCTCACCCCTTCATGACACACCTCGCGGTTATCCCGTCGCTCCAGTACTATCGTACTGCCTAAGCACCCTGCATCATGTTACGGTATTCCCAGGTGCTCTCATACGAGCTGACAGATGTTATACTCCTGGCTCGTCGACACGGATAGAAATTGTCAGCTCCACCGACTATATAAGTTCTCCACTCCTTATTCCACAGGTATGCGCGCGAGCTCTCACTTCCACTATATTTTCATTTGCTCCCCTATATTTTCTGAGGATGCTGATTTGACCGTCGGAGTGTCTTGCCGGGGAAATTTTCCGACAGGTTTGTTAACGGTCGTTGTCTTGTAGACCGGAACAGAGTCGGGACCAAGTCGACGCCACCTTAACTGCTCGTGCTACTCGGAGGGTCATCCGGCCCTTAGGACCTCCACCTCACTTCGCGACGGAATGATCATATATTTAGACTGATCAACGATCGAGCTAGATGAACCTGATCACAATGCGTGAGATTAGCTAGCTAGCTAGTAACGTGCCTGAAACTGGTCGATTTGGCATACGACAAGCCAGTGCAGGGTCCAAATCACACATCTGTAGTCAGGATCAATTAATTATATTGTACCAGTCCATCGAATGTGACAAGTACTGGTCCGATGCATGCATGGAGCGGGGCCTACTGTTTTAGTTCGAATTTGTCGATCTCTTTATTATTATTATTATTATTATTATTATTATTAAAAAATAATAATAATGACTTACCAATTAATTTGATGTGTGATTCATTCCTAACGATCGAGCTAACTTGTCTCGCCGCTGGCTTCCAAGCGCGATCGGACAAACAGATAATACGCAACCGATGGAGCATGTGCGAAGAGACATTAGCATATTGGTCGGTCGTAGAGATGGAAATAGATCAGGAGCGGGGGCCTGTGGTTTAGCCTGACCTATTTAAAAATAAAATAATAATCAGATCCTTTTGAAATTCTATTTTCTTATCAGGTTGCAATATAAAGCCTGACAGGCCGGTTAAGACATGTTAAAATTACATTACATAAATTGTCAAAATAGAGTTTTGATCCCTAGTCATTTTGCAAGCAAACTCTTATCTACACCCTACTAGCCAACACACCACAAATCTATTCATTTTGCAAGGAACATATATATTTATGGTATGAATAATGATTGGAAGAGTGAAAACCATAGTGAATGACGTGGCACCTTGCATGCACGATCTTCAACGGGTTCACCGTGCCCCCCAGGGTATAGTTTGATTCGAGGCGGCGGTCGAAGGCCGCCGATGGTGTCCAAGCGATAATCGGACGTATACATGTAAAGTGTCACGTCATGGCACGTCATGCCACATCATTTATTATGGTTTTCACTCTCCCATTTTCACTTTCCCTATCATTGCTCTTATAGTATCTTTAACTAATTTGTTAAATTAGTATTTTGGAAAATTGAATATTCGAATTGAATTGTTATATTTTATATATTAGAAGTATTTTGGATAACTAAATTAAATTACAGACTTTGTAAACAGGCCGCAGGCCAGGCCAGACTATTGATTATTGAACAGGCCAAGCTTAGGCCTAGAACAAAGTCTATAACAGGCCACAGGCTAGGCTCAAGCTAGTTTGCTATTATAAAGCCTGATCTGTTAAAATAAAAATATGACCTGATATAATCTGACTGACTTGTTTCCATCCTTAGCCGGTCGTCTCAGGATGCATGCATGCATGATCATTCAAACAGACAAAAGCCAATTCAACGTAACGGACGAATAAAAAACGACAGTACTAATTAGTTAATTAATTATTCATCATTCTCGATCGATCGATCGAATTGTTAATTAATTAATTAATTAATTGACCACTCAAGAATTCTAAAATTAGAACGAACAAAATGACAGGGAAATAAACACAACTCGATCGCAGCTATTGCAAGCCGCATCTATTTGTACACATATATATATATGAAGCATTTCCTCGCGATGGATGGGGTTAGTCAATAATTAATTAGTCAATAATTGGATGGAAACAAGAGCTAAATCCAAAGGTAGCTAGCTACAACTCAACGTGCTCTAACACCTATATATGGAAGAAAAAAACAGTGAGGTTTGGTCGACCTACATGATCGATAGATTGATTCTTCCGTCACATGCCAATCGCTGCCCCCAATTAATTTATTAATTCGATTGAGAGTTATACCAATCCGACACGGGAATTGCGCGCGCTAGCTAGGTAATTGCTAATAGTTTTGGAGGTTTCCTTGTACTCAGTGTTGAAGGCATGGGTTTTCGATACTCATCCAATCAATCCCTTCTATGTAATATTGGGACTAGCTAGCTAGATTAATATGGAATGACGACTATGATTTAATTGAAATCAACTTGTGAAATTAATATTTAAGATGAAGATCTCAAATTGAAATTAAAGGGTCGTCTAATGGGAAGAAAAAACACATGCATGAGAGGAATCGATTTCCCTCTTTAGAAAAATATAAAGTTAGTTTCATGGATGGATTAATTAATATGTATCTATAAATTAAGGAGTGGGATGCGTAACAAACCACCTAGGGTAAAAAAATTCGTTTTTTTTTAATTTTTATTGTTAGAGGTGACGGTCACTTAATTAATTACTTTTCTGTACAGTCTATAAAAAAATTAAAATATTATTTTATTAACAATAATTCATTTTCTAAGAACGTAGATTTACTATGAAAACTAGCTCCACCTCCGAGCAAATTCTCTATCCCACTTTATCCTTATCCCATATGTCCTACTCTTGGCGATGATCGATAAGTCATTCGATCATCGATTCGAACATAACTGGCGGCCTCCGACTGTCACCCCGAACAAAATCTATATCTTGCCGGTATAATGAATCTATCGGGATCGCTGCAATTGCGATCTCGCCGGATTCACCGTTGAATCCGACGAGAATGTAAATTGTATATAGCGATCCTGACCGATCACCGTTCTTCCAGGATATCATTTGATTCGGTACGACGATCAAAAATCATCAATGATATCCGATCGACGATCGAACGACTTATCAATTGTCGTCGACGAATATGAAATAGGCAGGACAGGAGGCAGGGCAGGGATCTCCTAGGCTAGAGGATCCCGTCCCACTTTACTAAGTACATGTGCACAGTTGGAATAGACAATTTTTAATAAATGATGCTAAAACAGCTGTCTAACTTTATCCAATTGAATTAGAGACAATGAAATAATGATGGAAGCAAGCCGATTAATTAATTAAGATCATCTAACCAGCATTTAAAGGCATGCATTTACTGTTGGATCGGTCGGCCGATTAGAAGGGGTTAATAGCTCTGTAAAAATAATTTTGTAATGTAATTAATATTACATTATTATGTTTGGTAACAAGTTATTTATAATCTTTGATAATCATTATGACTGCATTTGATGATGAGTAATTTATCCTGTAATGTAATCCAAGATTGGCGGTTGGCGACCGATGACGGTTGGCGACCGACGACCACGGTTGGCGACCGACGACCGCCGTCGGTCGGTCGGCGACCGACGACCCCCGCCGGTCGGTCGGCGACCGACGACCCCCGCCGGTCGGTCGGCAACCGACGACCCCCGCCGGGCAACGACCAGCCGACGACTGGCGACCTCCGCCGGCCGGCCCACTAGGCCATGGCCGCGGAGGGTTCTGCTAATAGGTTTTGAGAATTGAGGATAGGGAATGTAATCGGATTACATGGTTTTAGTTTTGTAATTGAGATTATAAATCTTGAACCACTTTTATAATTGAGATTCCATTACATTACAATTTTAAAATTATTCCAAACAAAGGAATCCAACTTGTAATGTAAGCTTGATTACATTATAGGATGGATTATCCCTCACCAAACGCAGCCTTAGATCTTTTGTCATTCTTATCACAAAGATAGTAAATTAGTAAATCAATAATATAAATAATAACAACTACTACTAAAAAGAAAAAAACATAAGAATGTTACCGGATTGTAATTAGGATGGTTGCTAATCTAAGACAATGAATAGCTCAATCATCAGATTAATTTATTATGAGTGAAGAAGTCTCTTATATACTTGGAAACTCAGAGAAAACTAAGGAATACGAATACAAAAGTAATCATAGCTTGAATGAATTCGAATCAATTAAATGCTCTGAGTTAAGGGGTTTATTTATAGACATGGATAATCTTATCGATGTACTAACGTGATATATCACGGGGTACCCAAGTGCACACAGGCGCCAAATACTAGGCTAGTGCTTATCCATGTCACAACGGTTGAATAACGACTCGTTGTCGATAGGTTCGTCCAATCTCGGGGCGCCCATATTAACTTGGGTGTGTATATATACGAGCGCCTAATTGCCCAGGTGCTCGAATCCATTCGTACGCCCAGGAACACAAGCTTTAGTCAGCTTAATTTTGGTCAACCTTTGGTTGACCAATTTTCTTCCTGTGTTCCTGAGTGATCTCCAGCCATTCAGAGTTGGGCTTATCCCGAATTCGTCTCCGATCTTCTCCTTGAATAGTTTTTCTCCCAACTTCTTGTTCCTTGAACTTCGTGCACGTTCTTCTCGCTCCTTCAGTGTACTCTTTCGCAGACTTCGCATCTCTCGAATGTATCAAGTTCATCGGTTCCCTTCTCGTACCACCATTCTTGTCTGCTGCGTCTTTTGCTCGACTTCCTGTGCTTCTAAACTCCTGCACACTTAGACACAGAAATAAAAAATAACAGGATATAATTTGACTCAACTGACCCTATCAAAATTATTCAGGATACTTACATTTATCCCACATGAATTGGCATCGTCCGTATATATGTAGATGATTATTTTAATAAATTTAGTATAAGATTAAATATAGAAAACGAGAGTCAAATTTATTCCAAAAATAATAAGAAAAAAAGTAACAAAATCCAAGTTAAACCGCCTTGGCAGTTGGCACTGAACGATAATTTTCTTAAAAACACACACATATACACAAAATCATATCTACTATCTATCTACGACAATTTACTAAAAGGCATACCCAAAAATAGGTATTTACCAAACAGCGTACCATGGTTTCATTTTCAACAAATGGCACACTTAATAATAGTGAACTTCCTCTTATACCCCTCCTGTTATTTACTGTCATTTTCCTTCTCTCTCAGTAACAAATTTCGAGACGTCTACATATACCTTTTCAAATTATTATTTTAAAATAATATATTATGAAATCGGCGCTGAAAATGTTGTAAGGTAAATATCAAAAAGATTTAAAAATATAAAAATATAATTTTTATAATTGATTAATAGAAATTAATATATTAAATAATATTTAATATATATATTAATATATATAAAATATATTAATAAATATATTAATAATATTTAATAAATATATTAAAATCTTATACAACCCTTTTTATTAATAAATATATTAATAAATATATATATAAATATATTAATATATTAATAAATATATTAATATATTAATAAATATATTAATATATAAAAATTTTTTGAAAACAAACGTTTGCAGAAAATTAAAAAAAAAAGAACACGTATTGATCAATATTTCAGGCCCAGCGTGGGCCTGAAATATTTTTACTTCAGGCCCACGCTGGGCTTGAAATAAAAATATTTCAGGCCCACGTTGGGCCTGAAATCTTTTGATTTAGGCCCGACGTGGACTCAATTTTTTTTCTATTTTAAAAATATATTAATATATAAAAAAACTTATCAAAACACTTAATTTCAGATTCAAACACAGGGCCTGAAGTCATCTCAGGAGGGTCTGAAGTCAAATAACTTCAGATCATATAAATAATTAATTTAATAAATAATAATTAAATATAAAAAGATATTTTTAAAATTAAAAATTTTTCTGTGCCCTGGGCCTGAAGTCATCCGACTTCAGGCCCAAGGAGGGCCTGAAGTCATCAGACATCAGCCCCTCCATTATTCATATAATAATATATAAAATAAATTTTTATAAAAAGTTTAATATATAATTACATATTATATAGGAGTGGTTTAAGTATATCAATGAGTTTGGGTGCCGAAACATCTAATAGCAGTGGTCTAGGAGATGAGATTTTGGGTGCCGAAACATCAAATCTTGTTGTATCACCAATGCTATAGGAGTGGTTTAGATATATCAGTGAGTTTTGAGCAAAACTCACTGATGGACTTACCATATTTGGAATTCTGAAAACTCTATATCAGTAGACAGGGTTGAGCTAGGAGATGAGATTTTGGGTGCCGAAACCTCTAATCTTGCTGTATCACCAATGCTATAGGAGTGGTTTAGGTATGTCAGTGAGTTTTGAGCAAAACTCACTGATGGACCTACCCTATTTGGAATTCTGAAAACCATATATCAATAGACAGGGTTGAGCTAGGAGATGAGATTTTGGGTGCCGAAACCTCTAATCTTACTGTATCACCAATGTTATAGGAGTGGTTTAGGTATATTAGTGAGTTTTGAGCAAAACTCACTGATTGACCTACCATATTTGGAATTCTGAAAACCCTATATCAGTAGACAGGGTTGAGCTAGGAGATGAGATTTTGGGTGCCGAAACATCTAATCTTGCTGTATCACCAATACTATAGGAGTGGTTTAGGTATATCAGTGAGTTTTGAGCAAAACTCACTGATGGACTTACCATATTTGGGATTCTGAAAACTCTATATCAGTAGACAGGGTTGAGCTAGGAGATGACATTTTGGGTTTCGAAACATCTAATCTTGCTGTATCACCAATGTTATAGGAGTGGTTTAGGTATATCAGTGAGTTTTGAGCAAAACTCACTGATGGACTTACCATATTTGGAATTCTGAAAACTCTATATCAGTAGACAGGGTTGAGCTAGGAGATGAGATTTTGGGTGCCGAAACCTCTAATCTTGCTGTATCACCAATGCTATAGGAGTGGTTTAGGTATATTAGTGAGTTTTGAGCAAAACTCACTGATGGACCTACCATATTTGGAATTCTGAAAACCATATATCAATAGACAGGGTTGAGCTAGGAGATGAGATTTTGGGTGCCGAAACCTCTAATCTTACTGTATCACCAATGCTATAGGAGTGGTTTAGGTATATCAGTGAGTTTTTAGCAAAACTCACTGATGGACTTACCATATTTGGAATTCTGAAAACTCTGTAAGTACCCCTTGTTGATTTTGATGTGATCAACCGATTTAAGTTAGGTCTTGGTATGTTTAATCCCTCTGCTAAGTGTGCAGGAGCTTAGGTACGGAGGAAGTCGACCGTAAGACGTAGCGAACGAGAAGGATTGTGCGGGGAAGTGAGCCGACGGGCTCGGTACAATCCGAGGGACGCGGAAGCTGCGGAAGAGTACGCCGGTGGAGCGAGAAAGACGTGCACGGTGTCCGAGGGACAAGAAGCCGGGAGGAAGGACGCTCGAGGGGCGAAAGGCCGGAGTCGGGTTCGGGTGAGCCTAACTCCGGCTGGCCGGAAATCACCCAGAAGATGAACCAAAAGACTGGTCAGTTTGACCAAGTCAAACCAGGCACCTGAAACAAAAAGAATTCTATTTGTTACTGTGAAGATTCGAACCAGCAACCTCGCCTACATATATCACCAATCTTACCGACTGGGATAAAGAAGAGATATGATTAAAGTTGTTGCGAGCAAATGATAAAGTTATTTATCTGTTGCGAGCAGAAGACAAAGTTATCTCTTAAAGGATAACTTTATCCTTTAATCAGATCCAATGGATGCAGTTTAATCTCATCCAAGATCAGCCATCCAGATTACATCCATGGATCAACGGCCAAGAGAAAATTCCTCAACAATCAACAATCCAGATTTATTCTCTTAGGCTATAAATAGGCTTAGAGTTTCAACCTTTTAATTCATTCAATTAATTCAATTCTCTTGTAAACTCTCTAAAAGTCTAGCGTGCTATTTTTGTAAGGCTTCTCCGCCACAAGGAGATTTTTATTGAGCGTCCACTGCCTTGGAAGCAACGTTCTCAGTTGCAACCAAGTTTCTTTTTTAAAGACGAGTGCTTCCACTTTTATAATTTTTTCCCCATCTATTCACCCCTCTATTCACCCCCCTCTAGCCGGTCCAACCCGATCCAACAAACTCTATATCAGTAGACAGGGTTGAGCTAGGAGATGAGATTTTGGGTGTCGAAACATCTAATCTTGCTGTATCACCAATGTTATAGGAGTGATTTAGGTATATCAGTGAGTTTTGAGCAAAACTCACTGATGGACCTACCGTATTTGGAATTCTGAAAACTCTATATCAGTAGACAGGGTTGAGCTAGGAGATGAGATTTTGGGTGCCGAAACCTCTAATCTTGCTGTATCACCAATGCTATAGGAGTGGTTTAGGTATATCAGTGAGTTTTAAGCAAAACTTACTGATATACCTAAACCACTCCTATAGCATTGGTGATACAGCAAGATTAGAGGTTTCGACACCCAAAATCTCATCTCCTAGCTCAACCCTGTCTACTGATATAGGGTTTTCAGAATTCCAAATAGGGTAGGTCTATCAGTGAGTTTTGCTCAAAACTCACTGATATACCTAAACCACTCCTATAGCATTGGTGATACAGCAAGATTAGAGGTTTCGGCACCCAAAATCTCATCTCCTAGCTCAACCCTGTCTACTGATATAGAGTTTTCAGAATTCCAAATATGGTATATCCATCAGTGAGTTTTGCTCAAAACTCACTGATATAACTAAATCACTCCTATAACATTGGTGATACAGCAAGATTAGATGTTTCGACACCCAAAATCTCATCTCCTAGCTCAACCCTGTATACTGATATAGGGTTTTCAGAATTCCAAATAGGTAGGTCCATCAGTGATTTTGCTCAAAACTCACTAATATACCTAAACCATTCCTATAGCATTGGTGATATAGCAAGATTAGAGGTTTCGGCACCCAAAATCTCATCTCCTAGCTCAACCCTGTCTACTGATATAGGGTTTTCAGAATTCCAAATATGGTA
>JAGFNQ010002886.1:220591-245203 GCA_024364735.1 Boesenbergia rotunda | reverse complement strand
GTACCAGAAACTTACAATTATTCTGAAAATCAATTTTCGAAATCTCGCAATTTTGGGCACTTTCTTTTAAGAAAGTCTAGACAAATTCATGGACAGTTAATTGACAATTAAATTTGAATTGGTTTTTAAATTGACAACAAAATTCTTTATTTTGGATTGAGCCTCGGGGAGCCGTCCAATTTAAAGTTAGTTGTTGTAATTTAATTTCCCAATTTTAATTGAAATTGTCATGTTTGATTTGGATTGAGCCTCGGGGAGCCGTCCAATTGGATTTACAACACATTACTTTTCTTTGGGTATCTGAGCCTCGGGGAGCCACCCTTAGAAAACAATTTGTTGTAATTAATTAAATCCATGAATAAAATATGTTTGAAGAGGTGATGCTCTTACATATTGTTGTCTCCAAAATTAATTAGGAAAATGGTTTCCTATAGAGTTTTCTTAAATGAGATTTTCATGAAAATAATATGTAGTTGAATTAAGGGATTTGTCTCTTAATTTAACAAGATTTGATTTAGAGAAATCAAAGTCTTGAACATATTATTTCCGAAATTAATTATGACAATTTAGGAAATTGTTTCCCAAAATAATTCCTTTAATTAAGTATGAAATTGGAATTAGGAAATCCGGTTCCTAATTCAATTAATGAGACTTGATAACTTAAGTCACATACATACTTAATTAAGGAAATCGTTAGTCATGACATAATTCTATGTCATGAATGTGCTTAAAAAGAATGAGACCCAAAACCCCTTACAAAATATTAAGGCCAACACCTTCCATTAATATGGTTAGAATCGGAGTTTTGTTTCTCGCTTGGGTTGATGGACACATCCATGCCCGACTTGAACCTCAACATGTTCAAACCATGGAATTAGTTTATGAATAATATAGTTGGAGTCAGAGGTCAATCATTAGTTTTGGTTGTTGGACACATCCAAGCCTGACTAAGCGGTTGAATGAGCCCCAACCATATTAAAACTATTTCTTGATTAATGGGTCAGCCTTAAGCTTGGAGCATCGATTTGTTGTGCCACAGCCAAGGTCGATGTAAAGAGAGGTGCAGTTGGGTGCTATGTATAATGATACATACTTGTTAATGAGTTAACAACCCAATGTTTTATGCAAACATTCAATTAGTTGATAGCATAATGTGATAGTTACATATATGTGATGTGTAATCGGTATAATTACCTACCTTCATAGCTAAGAAGAACTTGATGGCCACAGCCATGGTTGTTCTTATCTATGGTTGGATATCAACCTATTTGGAGATGTTCCTACGATCTCCCGAATTGATAATAAGGGTGACTCAATTCGTAAAATAAATAGGATTTAATTTATGTATGTTGATACATTCTTTAATAAATCTTCTCACATAATCTCAATTTGTATTTCTAGGTTAATCACTCGATCATGTCTTCTCTGAATTTGCGTTCCATCTTGGACACCAACAAATTAACTGGGCCTAACTTCATGGACTGGCTTCGAAACCTGAGGATAGTCCTCAAGGCAGAGAAGATTGCTTATGTCCTTGAAGATCTACTTCCCTCAAATCCTCCAGCAGATGCAACTCCAGACCAATTGGTGGCCTATCAGAAACATGTGACCGATTCTGAACTTGCAAGTTGCATCATGCTAGCCTCTATGATACCTGAGCTGCAAAAGCAGCATGAGCATATGGATGCTTATACCATCATCTTCCATCTTAATGAGTTGTTTGAAGAGCAGGCGAGATCCGAAAGGTTCGAAGTCTCCAGACTCCTCTTCACAACTAAGATGCAAGAAGGCACTTCTGCCTCGCAGTTTGTGCTAAAGATGTTGGGGTACATTGAGCGACTGAACACACTCGGTTTTGCAATGGATCATGAACTAAGTATTGACTTAATTCTGAGTTGTTTGCCCAAAAGTTATTCGCAATTTGTGATGAACTATCGGATGAACAAGCTGGAAACTACCATTCCTGAGTTAGTCAACCTGCTGAAGTCTGTAGAGCCTTCTGTAAAGCAGGAACAAAAGGCAGTTCTGTTAGTTGGTTCCTCGAAGAAAGGTTCTAAGAGGAAGGCCAAAGAACAGAATAAGGGAAAGAAGAAAAAGGCTAAAAAGACTGAAAAGAAACCAAAAGGCACTTGCCATCATTGTGGCAAGGAGGGTCACTGGCGAAGAAATTGCAAGGTTTATCTTGAGTCCTTGAAGAAGAAGGCATCCGATGCCCCGTCCTCTTCAGGTATCTTCGTTATTGAATGTCACTCTATTTCCTCAAATACCTGGGTACTTGATACTGGGTGTAGCTCACATATATGTAATGACATACAGGGGCTAAGGAATAGAAGAAGACTCGTCAAGGGAGAAGCAGATTTGCGAGTTGGAAATGGAGCAAGGATTGCTGCTGTTGCCATCGGAACATATTTGCTAAAGCTCCCGACTGGACGCATCTTAGAATTGGATAATTGTTATTTCGTTCCTTCGTTAATAAAGAACATTGTATCTATTTCATGTTTGAATGAAAAGGGTTATCATTTAACTTTTAGTAACAATTGTTGTTACATAACTTTAAATGGCGTTCTTTATGGGAATGGAACTTTGTGCAATGGCATCTACACGTTAGATTTATCCAGTGACGTTTTCAATATCGAAGTTAGCAACAAACGTGCTCGAATAGATAATCGAATAGACTCCTACACTTGGCATTGCCGTCTTGGCCATGTAAGTAAGAAACGCATGACCGAATTGCACCGATGTGGAATTTTGGAATCATTTGAACCCGATTCATTTGATACATGCGAATCGTGCTTAAAAGGCAAGATGACCAAATTACCCTTTACCGGAAAAGGTAATCCAGTGGGAGAATTGCTTGGTCTAATACATACTGATGTATGTGGACCAATGTCAACTCTTGCACAAGGAGGCTATAGCTACTTCATCACCTTTATCGATGATCACTCACGATTCGGGTACGTGTTCTTGATGAAACACAAATCTGAAGCCTTTGAGAAATTCAAAGAGTTCAGAAATGAAGTAGAGAAACAGCTTGGCAAAAGTATTAAAATACTTCGATCCGATCGGGGTGGTGAATACTTAAGTCAAGAGTTTCAAGATTATCTAAGGGACAATGGGATATTATCCCAATGGACTCCGCCATATACACCACAGCATAATGGTGTATCTGAGAGGCGAAACCGAACCTTGATGGACATGGTTAGGTCGATGATGAATCATGCAACTCTTCCAAAATCCTTTTGGGGTTATGCACTTAAGACAGCTGTTTATTTATTAAACAGAGTCCCGACCAAGGTAGTCTCTACTACTCCATATGAGATTTGGAATAGTAAGAAACCTCACTTAACTCACCTTAAGATATGGGGTTGTCCTGCTTATGTGAAGCGGGTTGTATCAGACAAATTGGATGCTAAGTCTGATAAATGTCTATTTATTGGATACCCTAAGGAAACGAAGGGTTACCAATTCTATCATCCCTTGGAACAAAAGGTGTTTGTTTCAAGGCATGCTGTATTTCTAGAAAAAGAATTTCTTTTACAAGAAAACAGTGGGAGTGGCATTGAACTTGATGAAGTTCAAGAAACTCCAATAGACATTACAGAGACACCGAGTCTAGGCCCACAACCGATAATTCATAATGATGAGCTATCAGTTGAACCTAAAACTACACCACCTCTTCGTAGGTCTGATAGGACACGCAACATTCCAGAGAGATACGGATTTCTCGTAAGTGAATCGAACGACGTGTTGCTCATTGGCGATGACGAACCTATCAGTTATGAAGATGTTCTGAAAAGTTCAGAAAGGGACAAATGGCTTGAAGCCATGAAGTCGGAAATGGATTCCATGTACGAAAATCAAGTATGGGACTTGGTTAACCCACCTGAAGGGATTAAACCCATAGGGTGCAAGTGGGTTTTCAAGAAGAAAACCGACATGGAAGGTAATGTTGTTACCTTTAAGGCTAGATTAGTGGCAAAGGGATATCGTCAAAAACAAGGAATTGATTATGACGAAACCTATTCGCCAGTAGCTATGCTTAAATCCATTCGGATGCTCCTAGCCATAGCAGCTCATTATGATTATGAGATTTGGCAAATGGATGTGAAAACAGCTTTCCTTAACGGAAACCTGCTTGAGGACGTATACATGATACAGCCTGAAGGTTTCACATCGGTTGATAAAACCAAGGTATGCAAGCTTCGACGATCCATATATGGACTGAAGCAAGCATCTAGGAGCTGGAACATCCGTTTTGATGAGACAATCAAAAAGTTTGATTTCTCACAAAATCCTGACGAACCTTGTGTGTACAAGAAGGTTAGTGGGAGTGCAGTCGTATTCCTAGTATTATATGTCGACGACATCTTACTTATAGGAAACGATATTTCAGTCTTACAGACAGTTAAAATTTGGTTATCCAAAACTTTCTCCATGAAAGACCTGGGAGAAGCAACCTATATCCTTGGGATTAGAATCTATAGAGATAGATCAAAACGGTTGCTTGGTCTTTCGCAGTCTACATATATAGACCGAGTGCTAAAAAGGTTTAGCATGTCGGAATCCAAGAAAGGTTACCTTCCCATTAGGCATGGGATCAACCTTTCAAAGTCTATGTGTCCGCGCACAGAAGACGAGAGGATTTGCATGAATAAGATTCCCTATGCATCCGCGATAGGATCTATCATGTATGCTATGTTATGTACTAGGCCTGATGTATCGTATGCTTTGAGCGTCACAAGCAGATACCAGTCGGATCCAGGAATGGATCACTGGGCGGCTGTTAAGACAATCCTTAAGTACTTAAGAAGAACTAAGGATGTGTTCCTAATATATGGAGAAGGAGATATGGTAATACGTGGGTATACAGATGCCAGTTTCCAGACAGATAAGGATGACTCCAAATCGCAGTCTGGATACGTATTTACTTTGAATGGAGGCGCAGTAAGTTGGAAAAGTTCCAAACAAGACACTGTAGCGGATTCCACCACGGAAGCGGAATATATCGCAGCTTCGGAAGCAGCAAAGGAAGCAGTCTGGATCAAGAAGTTCGTCTCTGAACTTGGCGTGGTTCCAACCATTGATGATGCAGTGCCGGTTTACTGCGACAACAATGGAGCTATTGCACAAGCAAAGGAACCAAGGTCTCATCAGCGATCCAAACACGTGCTTCGCCGCTATCATCTGATCAGAGAGATTATAAGTAGGAATGACATACAAATTGAGAGAGTTCCCACTGAAAGGAATATAGCGGATCCTTTAACTAAGGCCTTGCCTCAAAGCAAGTTTGAGGGTCATGTTAGAGCCTGTGGTATTGGATACCGTAGCGATTGGCATTAGGCCAAGTGGGAGTTTGTTAGTGATATGAGAGAAGTGTCCTAAGGCAATCGCCTTATGATTGTAAACATTTATTTCAATAAATGATAATTCACTATTTGAGTATACATGTTTGTGTATTTGATTGGGATCTTAAACTCATCTACTGAATGTCCGCCATACAGTTCACAGCATAAGAGAATTTGTGATGGGATCACAACTAGTGATTATCTCTAAATGTGCAAATGTGAAGTGTTGGAAATATCCCTAGTCGATGAATTGATAAATACGGACATTATCAGTTCTGTTGAGACTAGCATGGGTTATTCTCTATTCAGCTGATTCTCACTGGCTGGTGACATTGGGATGTCCGGAGATAAACATGGATGCTAGTTAAGGGAACTAGTTCATTGGAGTGACTAGCTGTAAGACTTCATATGGGAATCTACATGTAGATATGTCAATGAAGATCTTACTGCGGCTTAAGTGCGATGTTCCTTTGACTTGCGGTGTTCAAGTCATCTTGGTCATAGAGACTTATACTTTGACATCTTAAGCAAGCATCTCCAAGGAGGTGTGGACCCAGGATGATCGGGTATAAGCCGAAGTGCCCGAAGATGTTTGAACAGCCTACAAAGGATTCACCACTCCTTGCGAGGAGATGTATACCCAGGCCTATCGTCGGATTGTTACTCAAAGCCTCTGGCCAGAGCATATCATGTTTAGAGTGAGAGTCTCTAAAATACATGAGAGTAATTAGAAATCCAAAGGACGAGTAAGACATTACTTGGGCTAGGTGTGACGTAGTCAGCCTAGTGGGGACTGACACCATTGACCGTGTCCTGAACCAAGTGGGTATAAGGTGGTGAAGGGAATGGGGCACGATTCATTAGAGCTGCTGAAGGGTTTCAGAATAATTTCTTCTGAGGTCAAACCGTTGATCTTTCGATTAATTGGGGATCATGATGTACTACTAGGTGCCACTCATGATCGTTCTATAATTAGTTAATTATAGACGGCCAACATAAATCGAAAGCCTATTTAGTCACACGCACTACGAGTAATCCGAGGGATTTAAAACGAGTTGAAAATTGGATTTTCCGATCAAGAGAAATAAGTCGAATCTGAGTTAGTCAGAGGCGCAATGGAAGCTAAAAATGGCTAAGTCTTTTGAAGGCTTTTTGGGCGAATTAAATGAGTTTAATTCGCGGCGGTTCGGGTTGGTTTGGCCGGCCAAAGAGGGTGCCAAAACCCCTTTGGTGGCCGGCCACAATAAGAGGAGAAAACCAATTAATTTTGGTTTAATTAATAAGATAAATCCAGCGCGATTTATTTTATAAATTATGGATAAATAAATTTGTATAAAGAAATTTATATAAATAAATTTATAGAAATTTATTCTTTTATGGAAGATTAAAATAATCCATGAATTGGGTTTATTTTAATTTTATAAAATCAATTATGAATTGATTTTTCCATAATAAGAAAGTTTATAAATTTCTTATAAAATTTATTCTATAATTTAAAGAGAAGAAGAATTTGTTTTATTATAAATTAGTTATAATAAAACTTGGTTTAAACGGAATAATTCATAAGAATTTATAGGATAAATTTCTTATGATAATTAATTAGTTTTATTATAAAGTTAGTTATAATAAAATTCATAAGAGAATTTATAGGATAAATTTTCTTATGATAATTAATTTATTTTATTATAAATTGGTTTATAATAAAGACTCGGTTTAAACGGAATAATTAATAAGAAAATTTATAAGATAAATTTCTTATAACTAATTCCGTTAATTCCGTTAATTCGGTTTAGAGGGAGACTTAGCAAAGGAGTTGCTACTATATAAAGGAACCAAAGGCTAGCCCTTATTCCTAACTCAACTTATCATAGAGCTCTCCCTCTCTCTCTTAATCTCTTCTCCTCTCCCTCTCCCTCTCTTGCCTAGGGCTGGCGCCCACCCTAGTGGTTTAGGGCCGGCGCACCAAACAACTTCCCCCCTTGTAGTTGGCGTGAGCAATCAAGAAGAAGGAGAACCCGAACAAGAAGAAGAAGAAGCGGATAGCGACTCCTCTCTTCTCGGAATTCGATTCCGTTACTTCATTGGTTAGTTTCCTAATTTCTCTCTTGTTATTCTAGTTGTGCCTTCCGAGAATCTAGTAGTTCTCGTCGGCACAAAACTCATGACTTTGCGAAGTTATCCCGAAGAGAACTTGGCGTGGACGCGAATAGAGGCGAAGCTTCCAAGGGACGCTACGGTTGGATCTCGTCCCTTTTCTTCGAGTTACGAAAGGTACAAAGTAAATTAGTTTACTTTTCCGCAAAGTTTTATTTTATGATTATGTCAACACACCATAAGATTGCATGCTAGATACGAAGTTAAAATAATTTAGGAAATTATTTTATGCAAATTCTTCCGCTGCACGTAAAAATTTTGAATTTTACGAACTCGTATCCTTGTCGACATGCACCCAGTCCCAACCACTTGTGCTTTTCCGATCCAACTTACATCCATCGTAGTCGGAATCGGTATAGCCAATTAGGTCAAATGATTCGGTACGGGGTACCAAAGACCAACTCCAATTGTGCCCTTAAGGTATCTCAAAATTCGTTTAACCGCAGTTTGATGAGATTCGTTTGCACATACTTGATACCTAGCACACATACCCACGGCAAAGAGTATATCAGGTCGACTAGCTGTGAGGTATAGCAAAACTACCTATCATGCTCCGATATTGAGTCAAATCAACAGGTATACCACTCTCGTCATTGTCTAGTCTTGTGTTTGTAGCCATGGGAGTGGTTACCTCTTTTGAATCACTCATATTGAATATTCGAAGCATCTCTTGAGTATACTTTGATTGGTGCACATGGATTCCGTCGCGAGTTTGCTTGATTTCAAGTCATGGAAGAAGGTCAATTCTCCCACTAGACTCATTTCAAATTTACTCTCCATGTGTCCAATAAACTTATTTAAATAGCCCTTGTTGTTTGAGCCACAAATTATGTCATCGACATACACTTGGGCTACAAATATATTATCACTATCTCTTCGTAGAAATAGTGTAGGGTCTATTTGACCTCTAACAAAGCCTTTTTCAAATAGATAGGTCGACAACCGCTCATACCAAGCTCGGGGTGCTTGTTTAAGGCCATAGAGTGCCTTTTTGAGCTTGAACACGTGATTTGGGAATTCGGTACTCTCAAACCCCGGAGGTTGTTCGACATAGACCTCTTCTCTAATCAAACCATTTAGAAAGGCTGATTTGACATCTATTTGATATAACTTGAAACCTCGATATGCTGCAAACACAAGCATCAATCGGATGGACTCTAATCGTGCCACGGGAGCATAGGTCTCATCATAATCAAGGCCTTCAACTTGACTATAGCCCTTGGCTACTAAGCGTGCCTTGTTTCTTATGATTTCTCCCTTATGATTCAATTTATTTTTGAAGACCCATTTGGTTTCAATGATGGTGGTCTTCTTAGGTCTAGGGACTAAGTCCCAAACTTGACTTCTTTTGAATTGATCCAATCGGGATCATTTAATGTTTCGTCAATTTTCCTAGGCTCAATTTCGGAAATTAAAGCAACTTCATTAGCCTCATTCCTAAAGAATGATCTAGTTCTAACCCTATGATGGATGCCTCCAATAATTTGGTCTTGGGGATGACTAGAGGCTAATTTAGTTTGCCTAGGTATTGGTGGTGCTTCTTGAATGGTTTCACTAGACACAAGCTCAGCCTCAGGATTCGGCTGATCTGTAACGCCCGCTTTTTTTTTCTTTTCATAAAGCAGCGTTACGTTAACATACTTAGGGCATGTAGACATCATAATGCAGCGGAAACCTTTAATTTACTCCTACATGCACTTACTACCATTTCTAACATCATAACATAGGAACTTAGCATAGTAACTTTATACTTAGCATCATATCATCCTTAGCATCATGTCATTCGTAGCATCATGTCATACTTACTTAGCATCATGTCATAGAGTCATACTCAAGCACATAATAGTAAAGGTAAAGTTCAATCATAAGACGAGCAACCATATTGCTCCTTGGCCAAGTTACTATCACACACATTCTTTGATGCCCTCCTGCTGCATCCTTACTGTCCCCTTGCAGGATCTGCGGTATAAGAAAATAAGACTATATGCACACAGGCTTAGTAAGACTCTTTCCTACTCACTAAAACCATTCATCATTCAATCATGAGCATATAAGACATTAACATACTTAGTGCTTTACTTAGAACATAAGCCTTTTCATCACTTAGCACACCTTCGTCATGGCATAAACATAACTTCATCATATTCATAGCATGGCATAAACATAACCATAAAACATTCATGGCATGGCACAATACTTGGCATAGACATATAACATCGTAAACATTCATAGCATGACATAGTGCTTGGCATAAACATAGACATAATAAACATAATCTCATAAACACTCTTAGCATGAACCTAAATAAAATCATGGCGTCCTAACTTAGCATAACATAATTAAATCATGACATCATAAATTAGTATGGACCTGATTAAAATCATGGCATTCTAACTTAGCATAAACATAATTAAATCATGGCATCCTAAACTAGCATGAACATAAATAAATCATGGCATTCTGACTTAACATAAACATAATTAAATCATGGCATCCTAAACTAGCATGAACATAAATAAACCATGGCATCCTAAACTAACATGAACATAAATAAATCATGGCATTCTAGACTAGCATAAACACAATCAAATCATGGCATCATATATTAACATGAACATAAACAAAATCACTTGCATAAACTTACATTGCATAATATTCTTATCATAAATATAATGCATAACATAGATGGATGCATGTGACAATTGCATATATATATCAGAATGCTTAATCTTTAAAAACATGCTTTTAAAATATCATAACATTCATTGGGCCCTGGCTTGTACCACATTCATTCATCATATGCGCGCACCCCTAAGTAAATACGAGATAGCTAATCTCGACCTACTAGGGTAAGGACAGCTTCATCGGTAGTCCCGAACCGTAAGGACTACATCATCGGTAGTCCCGAACCGTGGACAACATCATCGGTAGTCCAGAACCGTGGACCTTACTTAGGTCCGGTACAAGCCCATAAAATAAAATAAAATGCTTTCACATTCTTTTTTATTCATCATCATTCATTCATCATACTTGTCATTCATCATCATTCATTCATCATACTTGTCATTCATCATCATTCATTCATCATACTTAACATCATCGTTATGCCTTAAAGGCATGTACTTTAACCTCATTCGTAAGACATGGCATACATACATCTTATTCATAAAACATGGCATACATACGTATCATTCATAAGACATGGCATACATGCATATTATTCATAAAACATGGCATATCATTCATAAGACATGGCATACATACATATCATTCATAAATCATGGTACATGTCTAAACATCTACGACTTAACATATAATTCATGACATACAAACTAAGGGTTTGGTTAACATAGAACTTCTTCCATCTTACCTAAAAATATTTCTTGGTAACTCATACACAAGCATCTTTGGAGGTTTAACTCGACCCTAACCCTGGGTTAGGCCCTTGTCCGAAAGCCCCAAGGAACCATAGGTTCATGAAGCTTCACATGACTTCCCCAAACAACATCCCATACATACATACTAGGCCATAGGAAACATTTGATTCCATACTTAAGGCCAACCCTAATCCTTTAACCCTAATCTTGCTCTTGGACGAAACTTCAAGGCCATGGGGCATGGAAAAATTTCCATTAAAATCCCCAAATCAATTGTTATACACCAACCATACCTTACCATAGGACCATTTGGGGCCCTTACTTGAAATGAGTCCTAACTTTCCACCCTATTAGGGTACTTGGCCAAAACCTATAGGGTCTCTAGGCCATGTGAAACATTCACATAAATACCCTCCATCTCCTTTATATCATGACAATACATAAAACAAACACTTGAGGTTTGAAACCCAACCCTACACAAGGGTTCTTGTTGTTGGCCGAAACCCTAGGGTATCCTAGGGTACTCCAAAAATTCCCAAAAATTATTCTTAATCTCTAAACATCATAAGGGAACATTAAATAACATTATCAAGATTTTTAGAATCATTATGGACCCTAAAACATTGTGGCCGAAACCCATAGGGTCTCTAGGGTGTTGATTTTGTTTCTTCCATGTTGGCCGAAACCCTAGGGTGTCCTAGGGTACTCCAAAAATTCCCAAAAATTATACTTAACCTCTAAACATCATAAGGGAACATTAAATAACATTATAAAGTTTTTTAGCATCATTATGGACCCTAAAACCTTGTGGCCGAAACCCATAGGGTCTCTAGGGTGTTGATTTTGTTTCTTCCATGTTGGCCGAAACCCTAGGGTGTCCTAGGGTACTCCAAAAATTCCGAAAAATTATACTTAACCTCTAAACATCATAAGGGAACATTAAATAACATTATAAAGATTTTTAGCATTATTATGGACCCTAAAACCTTGTGGCCGAAACCCATAGGGTCTCTAGGGTGTTGATTTTGTTTCTTTCAACCTCAAGTCCCAAAAACCAACCAATAAATCATGCTAAAATATAAATAACTATTATACCACAGGTGAGGGAGTCTTACCTTGGGTTTCTAGATTTTTCGAACCTTGAAAGAGAAGAAAAATTGCAAAATCTTTGGATCCTTGCATCCTTGTCCTTGTATCCTTGGAAAACCCTTAGATCTTGGAGATAAGACCTCTTGTGGAGCTTTTCCAAGGGAGAACCCTTCCTTGGGTGTTCGGCTAGGATGAGGGGAGGAAGAGGATGAAATTGCAAAGTGATGGAAGGAAGAGGTAACTCCCAAAACCCCTCTCTTTATAGCCCATTAAGGAGGTAAATGAAGAGTCTCTCCATGACCCTTCATCTTCTTCTATGCCTTAACCAATATCCACTTCATTTCCTCCTAACAATCACTTGCTAGGTGAGTTAGTTAAAGCATACATGGTTGTACAAGAGGTCGAAGGTTCAATCCTTGGTAGATGCACAATTTTTTTCCACTTATTTTATTTTATTTTTCCTAGTATTTTCGAAAATCCCCTAAAAATTCGCCCATAATTATGTTAATATTTCCTATTAAAATCCCTTTATATTTATACTAATTTTCACCTAAAATCCATCAATAATTATGGTACTAGAAAGCCCATATAAGGCCCATTAGTGCCCTTTTTCCCAATTTAAATGAGAAAACATGGATTTTCTAGGCCAAAGTTCGCATTATTATTTCTAGGTTCCTCAAAAAATTATCTAAACATGCTCAATATTTTAAGAAAATATTAAGAAAATTTTTCGAGTCGTTACATGATCCATGTGTTGTCTAGGCTCACCGTCATTGGATTCATCACCATCAACAACATTTGGACTTTCATTCAAACTTAGTCTCCTAAGTTTGAATTGGACTTCATCTTCCGGTTGTCCATTGGCTTTTGGAATTTCTTCAAAGACAACATCAGAAGACTCTTCAGCCAATCTAGATTTCTTATTGTAGACTCGGTAGGCTTTGCTAACTAGGGAGTACCCGACCAGTATCCCTTCATCAGCCTTTGCCGTGAACTTTCCAACGTGTTCCTTAGTGTTTAGAATAAACACCTTACAACCAAACACCCTAAAGTGTTTAACCATAGGTGGTTTCCCAAACCAAAGTTCATGGGGAGTCTTACTTAAGAATCTATGTATGAGAACTCGATTTTGCACGTAGCAAGCCGTGTTTATAGCTTCGGCCCACAAGTAACTCGGTAAAGAGTACTCATTAAGCATACTCCGTGCAGCCTCTTGTAGAACACGGTTTTTCCGCTCTACAACACCATTTTGTTGTGGTGTTCTAGGAGTGGAGAACTCATGTCTATACCCTCTATCTTGACAAAATTCTAAAAATCGTTGATTTTGAAATTCACCTCCATGATCACTTCTTATTGTCTTAATTGTTACTGATTTTTCATTTTCAACTCTTTTACAAAAAGAAATGAAAATATCTAAGGTTTAATCCTTATATTTAAGAAAATAAGTCCATGTATATCTAGTAAAATCATCAATGATGACAAAGCAATATCTACTTCCATTCAATGATATGATAGTGCTACAATCAAACAATTCCATATGAAGTAAATCTAAAGCGGTAGATGTACTTACAGCGCTTTTACCTTTATGTGCAGATTTTGTTTGCTTACCCATTTGACATGCATCACAAATCTTTTCTTTCTCATACTTGATGCTTGGTAAGCCACGAACTAGTCCCTTGTTGGCCAACTTCCGGATGTTCTTCATGTTCACGTGTGCTAGTCTCCGGTGCCAAAGGGTGAACTCCTCTTCTTTTGACATGAGACACTTAGCAAAAGCATTAGTAGCACTTTTAAAAGAAACTTGATAAATATTATCTATTCTTGTTCCTACTAGTACCGTGTCCAAGGGGTCATGTTGTCTAACTAGACATTGACTTGGTTGGAAATCAATTGTGTAACCCGCATCACATAATTGACTGACACTTAGGAGATTAAATGTCATCCCCTTGACTAGAAGGATATTTGAAATTCTAAGACATTCGGATATTTGAATGTCTCCTATGTTGGTGCAGGAAGCACCATATCGAACCTTATTTTGATATTGGCAAAAGGTTCAAAGTTAAGTATTATTTATCTAACGTTGTTCACTAAGTGTGCAGAAAGAAGTCCTAGCGAAGGGCTGCTAGGCACCTGGAGAAGGAATGCCAGATACAAAGCCCTAGCGAAGGACTGCTAGGCAACTAGCGAAGGGCTGCTAGTCACCAAGTCCTAGCGAAGGACTGCTAGGCACTGGCGAAGGAATGCCAGGGTACTGAAGCCCTAGCGAAGGACTACTAGGCGCCAGGTGAAGGATAGCTTAGTACTGAAGACCTGGCGAAGGAATGCTAGGCACCGGGCGAAGGACAGCTCGGAATCTAAGACCTGGCAAAGGACCGCCAGGCAAAAGTCCAACCAAAGGAGCGGTTGGCATCAGGTATATTCTCCCGAGAGGAGTAGGTGAAGACGCGTTCCCCGTCGAGGGAACAGTAGGCGTCGGTTCGACCTAGGGTTCCATTTTGGAGACCCAAAGTCAGAACCAAGACAGCTAAGGCTGTATAAACAAATATTTTATTGTTTTATTGTGTTTTGGACTAACCCTGGATGCAGGACCGAAGGAACGTGTGTCTGCAGCTCAGAGAGCCTCAAAGGAATGAGGCAACAGCTGACCAGGGCGCCCGGAGTGTCCCGAGCGCCCCCAAGGTAAACACAAAACACAAGAAAGCAAGATAGGCTTCGATAGCTCACCTTCCGGGCGCCCCCGTGCTCCCGGGCGCCCCCGTGCTCCCGGGCGCGCCCAGCGCTCCGGGCGCCCCAACCGCAAGTCATCGAAGCTCAAGCCAAGTGAAGCCAAGGGATAAAGTTTGACCCGGTCAACCCGGGCGCCCCTAGTGCTCCGGGCGCCCCGGTCAAGGTCTAATCCCTATTTTGAAGGGATCAGATGTTGACCGCGCTGGAGGCGGATCGTGTGACACGTGGGTGGGGGGGGCGCCCCCGACGTCCCGGGCGACCCCAGGCCCTATATAAAGGGCCCTCGACCCCAAGCTTCAAACAACACTTTCAATCAACGCTTCTACGCTCTTCTGCTCTCGCGCCTCGCTACAGAAACCTCCCAACTCGAGCCGACGACGTCCCGCTGCTCCGACAAAGACAATTTACATCGGACGTCGGTAACGAAGAGCTATTTTAGTTTACTGTACTGAATTCTATAAAATCTTTTGTAATCTATTTTTGCGACATATAGAATTGCCCGCAGAAAACGGTCAACGACCGTGGCCTTGGAGTAGGAGTCGACCCAGGCTCTGAACCAAGTAAAATCGACCGTGTCTCTGTGTTGTTATATTTAATTTCCGCTGCGTACTTGCTCTAAATTTTCCGAAAAACGATTTCCGATATTCACCCCCCCTCTATCGGTTTTCTCGATCCAACATCATATTCCTATAACCTTAAGACTACCATTGTTACCAAATGAAATATTACCTCTACTTTTTCTTTGAAGGGTAGTAAACAATGATCTATCCCCGGTCATGTGTTTGGAGCACCCACTATCAACGAACCAAGTTGATAGATGCTCCCCCTCAATCACAACCTACACAATTGGAAAAATAGAAGATTTAGGTACCCAAACCTTGGGACCTAAAGCACCTACTAAACAAGACTTAGGCACCCATGCCTTGACAACCTTCTTTTGAACCTTGGGTGTCTTAAGTGGTCTAACACCAGTCCTAGACATTAAGAACACAAATGAAGGTTCTTTGGGTCGGTAACCAATACCGACTCTATTGTAGACTACCCTTTGGGCATTTAAAATTATGTTTAGGGTCTTTGAGCTTGTTGAGAATTTCTCAAGAATATTCTTGAGTCTCTCAACCTCACTCTTCAATGATTTGTTTTCATCCACTAACAATTCAACATGCAAGTCATCTACATCCTCATCCTTAGAGGATTTCAAATGTTCAACCTCAATTTTCAAAGATTTAATCTCATCCTCTAACATTTCAACATGCAAGTCGTCTATGTTCTCATCCCTAGATGACTTCAATTGTTCAATTTCTAATTGCAATGATTTAACCTTATTTTTTGACTTCTTCAACAAGTTAATTAAACATGCAATAGCTCTATAACATTTCTCAAGTTCGGGAGTGGTTACCTCTTCATCATCCGAAGATGATGAAGCCGCGTTTGAGGAGTCGGAGGATTCATCATTGCTTTCTTCTCCTCCAAGAGCCATGAGTGTCAAATGCCGTGTACTCTTCTCCTCATTTTCTTCATCGGACGAACTTGAGGAGGTTTCATCCCAAGTGGCCTTCAAGGCCTTCTTCTTCTTTTTTGATTTCTCCTCTTTCTTCTTGTATTTCTCCTCTTTCTTCTTTAGCTTTGGACATTCACTCTTGAAGTGCCCTTTCCTGCCACACTCATAACAAGAAACATTAGACTTATCAACCTTAGCTTCACTAGGGTTACCTTTCCCCTTGAAGCATCGACCCTTCCTTATCATCCTTCGAACAAAATTTGCCATCTTGGAGGAAGAAGACCCGCTGCCATCTTCCTCAGAATCAGACTTAGATTCGGAAGAGGATGAAGATGAAGAGACTTCCTTCTCCTTCTTCTTCTTGTTGGATTGTTCCCCTGCAACTAAGGCAATCCCCTTTTCCTTGGGGCCTTTGTTAGCCATTTCATGTAATTCCATTTCACAAAATAGATCATCTAGTTTAACAATTGATAAGTCCTTGGAAACTCTATAGGCATCCACCATGGATGACCACAAAGCATTCCTCGGAAATGCTTTTAACACATACCTCACAAGGTCGCGATTCTCGACCTTTTCATCTATGGAATGAAGACCATTGAGGACTTCCTTGAACCGACTATGTAGCTCACTTACCGTTTCATTCTCCTTCATGGAGAGATTTTGGAGTTGGTTGAGGAACAAATCCCGTTTGGCGATTCTTGAATCTCGGGTGCCCTCGTGGAGTTCTATGAGCTTGTTCCACAAGTCTTTTGCACTTGTGAATGGACCAACCTTGATGAGTTGATCCTTGTTCATGCCGCATTGTAGGGTCACCACCGCCTTCGCGTCGGCTTCACTCTTCCGAGTTTGTTCAGCCGTCCAACGCGAAGATTCTAGTTCTTTGCCTTCATTATCCTTTGGAGGGGTAAAACCCTACTTCACAGCGAACCAAGTGTTGATATCCATCTTAAGGTAGTACTCCATCTTCGATCTCCAATATTGAAAATCTGCACCATCGAAGAAGGGAGGTCGGGTGGTACTAAAGCCTTCTCTCAACGCCATGGATGATAGCTCTCGGTTGTTAATCCGCAAGAACATAGCCCCAAGCTCTGATACCACTTGTTGGACCTTGGATGGCTAGAGAGGGGGGGGGGTGAATATAGCCAGACACCAAATTTTAGCACTTATCGATTTTCTGCACTTCAATTGTTAGTAGCACAGTGGAAGCTAAAGAAAAAATAGAGTATGCAGAAATGAAAACTCTAAGCTACAAGCAAAACACAAGAACGCTAACAAGAGGATTTACAAGGTTCGGGGATAACTTGCCCCTACTCCTCGGCGTGCCCTTAAGGTAGGCGATCCCTTGATCGTCGGCAGATCAAGCTCCGGAAAATCGGGATAGAAAGCAACCTCCTTCTCGGTGGAGTAACCTCTCCATAGAGTTTCAACAAAGATAGAGTTTTAAGCGCAATAAAACATAAGAAAGATCTTACTTAGCACTTAGAACAGGCAAGAACACAAGCAGAACTTCTCCCGAGCTCCACCCAGCGACGATCTCACGCAAGAACTTCCTTCCTCGTGTCTTCTCGTTGATGGACTCACCAAGCCTCTTGTTTCTTCCTCCAAGTGCTCAAGTAAAAAAGATGGTTGATACAGTTTCTTGCTCAAGATCGATGGAACAGCAGAGAACACAAGCACACAGCAAGAAGTCACAGCAAGTACAAGCCAACAGAAGTCTCTCTAATGCACTTCTCCACCACGCTGCTTATATCTTCTCCACTAGCACCATGTCACCACCTCATTGCAGCCTCCAACTGCTCTCCTGCAATAACCAGCCACCACTGAGCTCTTCTGGACTCCCTGAGCTTCCCTCAGATCAGCCCCAGTCAGCAGCTTCAGCCAGCGCCAGCGTCCGTTGCAACCTGAGATGGAAAACGGACAAACCTGCTCCAAGGAAAGGCCTCCATTGACTCTCCTTGAGTGTTTGAATCCATCCCTGTCACCTGTAGCTTAATCAGACCATTAGCACAGCATATCACACAGAGAATCAAAGATCAGATATTAAGCGCAGAGAAATTAGACCTGTTCAGACACGATTATAGCGTTTGACAGTAGATTTTGAATTAAAATGATCGGTCACCGGACCGATCTAGGGATCATGGGTCGGTCACCGGGCCGATCCACCGCCTTGCTGGGACTCCTGACGAGCCCAAACTATGTGTCACAAATGTGGGCCTCAAATTTAGAATTTATAAATGAAAGCTGGAAACCCTTTTACAATCAAAAATATGGAAATGTAATATAGGGGCCACAGGTCGTACTTTTCTCGGGGATAGTTGTCTAGTTTGATTCAAACTTGTGTTTATGTATCGTTTTTGTTTTGGGTTTCGAAATAAGTAAATGGGATTTTGGTTTGTAATTGAAAATGAAATTGCAAATGAAAAATAGGAACCGTGATTTAATAAACTCAACAAGAAAATTGGCACTTAAAAACTCAACAAATGGAAACTAAATCCAAACACTTACAAAGTTTTTGATAACTGATTTCTTATTTCAAACACAAAATGGAATGCTATGCAATGAAATAAAAGCAAAGATGGAAGTTTTCGAAAATAAACAAGATGAACACAAATCAATGTAAAGGGAATTTTGAAGATTACTCAAGCAACAACTTCACTTAGCTATAATGCTTTTGGAACCTAACCACTGCCAATAAAATTCAAATATGAATGAGTGCAAGCCTATTGAATTCAAACACTACCTCATACCACAAAAACAAGCTAAATTCGGATTTAACAGGTCTAGGGCAGTTGGCACGCAAAGGAGAATTCCTTGTGCCAAAACTAATTGAAATTGGCACCTAAAACTGGTTATAGCAGTTCAGAAATGCCTGCTATTCGATCACAATTTGAGCAGCAATCTATCAATTGAAAACTCGGCATGAATGGCTTAAGACAAACAGCTCACTTGGACACAACTGAAGCAAAGAAAAACAAGGCAGAAATAAAGGAAAATGCAGTAATGAAAACAGAATTTCAGGATTATAGATCTAGCTAAGCTGAAAACATGGCAACACTTGCAGGAAATCGAACCAAATTCTATGTTAACTGAACAAGCTTATATTGGACTTGAAATGTAGGGATTAACACAATGAAAACGCAAAGACAATTGGGCAAACACACAGCCCTGATACAATTCAGAAACTGCAGGAAATTCAGAGCTAGGTTGGTATGCACTAAATGGAGTTGATGCTCAGAAATTAAAGCAAATGCTATTCTAAACCAACAAACTATCTATCCAATACTAGAGCAGGAATTAACAGCTAAGAAACTCAGAAATTCGAATACAAATTCAGAAATCGAAAAGGAGAAAACAAAACTAAACTAAACTTGGCACGCAACCATGGAATTGGCCCGCAGCAATTTGAACAAGTAATAAGCTGAAATCTGATCTAATAATTCACTAAAGAAGTTTCTATATTACTCTACTTGCTGAATTAGAGCTAAACAACAGCTAAGAACTTGAATTCGTGAATGACAGTAACTGACAATGAAATCAAAAACAGAGCAGATTCGGCAGAATTAAAAACTGCAACTAAACAATGAAAGTTTATGATCTAAACTACTCCTCGATTCTTCCCGAGCTCAGGATCTTCTTGGTTGTCAATCAAGAGCCGGCTTCGAACCCCTAGGCTCAGCAAATCAGTGGAAAAACAGCTTCAAACATCGATTCTGCTCAAACTGCTTCAGCTGGGAGAATTCCAATCCAAATGCTTCGATCTTCGTTTGTGGAGCTGCGATGGTGATTTGGAAACAATCTGAGGTCACCTGAGAACCCCTACAAGTGCCTCAGATCATTGGAAATGGATTGTGGCGAAGATCGCAGCGCTCGGACCACAGAGATTGCGAAACTCTCAACAAGCCCTGTCCGGATGAAATTTGAGCTGAAATCTTGGTTGATGCTGCCTTCTAGAGATTCAGATGATGAATTTCGGTTGAAATCGAGGTGGTCGCGCCTTAGATTGAAGAAAACTTGAAGAACATTGGATGAAAACGAAGAAACTTGCGAAGACGGCGTAGACGCGACGAAGGCTGAAGCTGGGCAGATTTTTGATTAAATACATAAGCATTGGACGGCTGTGATTGATCGGATGAAATCCAACGGCTGATCTTTCTCTGATTTGAGCCAAACTTTTATGATGATGATCTGGGGTCAGGATCTGCCTTGTGGTAGCTCGGATCCTCCAAATTTGCAACAGATGGTCCAGATCAAGCTAATCATTGAATGGATGATCTAGAGCCCTCCAAGCTTGATCCAACGGTTGATTGAGCTCTGATTGTGATGAAACCTTCAGATCTTGATCAGGGTGCTTGATCAACCCTAGCCCTAGCTCGGATGGCTTCAGATCGTCCCGGATGGCTCAGATCTAGTCGCTTTCGAATCGGACGGCCCAGATTTGATCGTAATCTTGATAATCTGATCCGGGTCATTTCCGACTCGAGTTTGACCCAATATGCTCTAGGTCCAGGAACCTTTCATGCCTACAAAAATAAATCAAGAATTGAGTGGCCAATTAACTCAAATATGTGTAATTTTGCATTTAAGTCCAAAATATGAATAAGTTCTAAAACCTAGGCAATTTCACAATTTTGGCAATAAAAACATAGATCAAACAGGGATTTAAGCAACTCAAATGATCAATAAAATGGAATCTATCAACTCCCCCACACTTGACCTTGAGCGTCTCGCGAAAACAGTAAAGATGTATCCCCTAGATTTACTTAAGCATAATTAGAAGCAATTGGAAAGAAATTACCTAGGGTTGCCAATTCTCATAAATCTAAGCTCTATGGATTACTATCTTGTCCTTAAATCAACAACTTAGCCTTTTCATCCATCATGAGTCATTGAGATGAATTTAAATCACTAGCCTTTCAAGGAAAATATTGGTGGCTCTCTCCTTAATTCTAACTTGATGAATGGAAGTGGAGCTCACTCAAACACACATGATTCTTGCACTACCATAGGCTTGCTTATTATCTACTCTCCACCATTAATCATGATTAGGATCAACATCTATAAAAACAAAGAAAAACATAGAAAATGGTAAGGAGTGAAATAAAAACTAAGGAAATGGAAAAATTGGTAAAGTGGAAGACTTGAGTGCTTGAGGATGTTTCCCATGCTCTTTGCTGCTCTTATCAGTCCCCTAGTGAATTCCCAAGTTTGATGGAGTTAAACTTAACTAATCTCTTTGCTTTGGATGAAAAACTCTTCTTTAGTCTAATGTGCCAATTTTGCCAACTTTTGTGCCCACCTTGCTTCTTTCACTCTCTTCTCAGATTTTTTTTTTCTTTCTTTCTCTCTAGTGAATTCTGGATGTAATGGTGCAAGGCTTGGATTTGGATGGGGAAAATCTTCACTGAACTCATGGAGCAAAAATTCCAGTTTAGTACCATTTTGTGTCTCCCTTCTCTTTTTTTTTTCTGCATTTCCCTGCTTTGATCTCATCCAATTGCCTCACTAACAGTTCTTCAATGATTCATGGCAGCTCCAAGTTGATTTGTTTAGCTGCAACACACAGATTTTTCAAATCAGCACACATTTCTGCATTGTTTCCAATAATTCCAGATTCAGCTCTTTAACTTTCAGCTTCATTCTCATCTTATCTTTTCAACATTTCTGATCATCCATAAGCTCTAATAGTTGTCGAGAGGCTTCCCTACAATCCAAGTCATGTTTCAGCTTCAATTCAGATTTTCAGATTTTGTACAGCTGAGATTCAGCTGCTAACATGTCTCATGAATTGAATTTCAGCCAAGCCACTTTCTTCATTTGCTATTCTCTTCAGCAGTTTCTAGCATCCATTGATTCTTCTTGTATCCGAAATTGAATGTGCACCTTCAACTTCAGATACAATTCACACTTAATATCCTGATTCATCAGATGTAATATCGGCAGCTACAAATGGACTGTTGTTCAAATTTGGGCAGTTCCGGAAATTTTTCTCAGCTTCACTTCAGCTTCATTCCCAATTGTTTCCAGCTCAGATTTCAGCTTCAGTTTATCAGTCCATTCAAACTGTCTTCAGCTTGTTTTCAGATGTAATTTAGATGCTAGCAATTTGCAGCAAACCCTTCATTAGTTTCAATTCAAACAGTTCATCTTGTACCAATTCAGCTCACTTCCATCACTGATTTGCACAACTGTTTTTGGCACAGAATTTTTGCTCTGCTTCAATTCAACTTAAGCACAAAATTTTAACTTCCATGATTCCACCTTCAAAACTTGCTGACCATTTTATTTACTCTCAAGTTTCCGGTTCACCATTGTAATGCTCTGATTTCTTCCTTTTCTTTTTCTTCAGCCCGTATGCAGGAATTGACATCAGCTCCCTAAAAAATTCGACCATATATCAGCCATGTTTACAACCCTTCTGCTTATCAGAGTTTCTGATGGCTGGACCTTGCAATTCGATTGCACAATAAGAGTAATTCAGATCATTCCCAGCTGCAATTCAGAGTGTTGCTGCAGTTTTTAGCTTTGGCACCAATTCCTGCTGCAATTGTTTCAAACTTTTTCTGCATTTCCTGCTTCAAATCTAGCTTTTCCTCAGCTTCATTCAATTGTTTTCAGCTGGAGTTCAGGTTGTTTCAGCTGCTATTCAGATTTAAGCACTTGACAGCTGTAATTTTCTGATTACGTGCCATTGAAAACCTTGGCACAGCTTTCCTCATTTTTTTTTTCTTTCTTCCCTTCCTCTGATTCCAGCAGCTACTCGACTGTTACAATTTCATCAGCTCTTCACTTCAGATGGTCTTCTGGATGAAGATAAGATTCCAACACTCGGCAGCTACAAATAGATTGCAATTCAGATTTCTTGCTCACAGATTCAGCTTGTTTTCAGATTGTATAGCTGCTGTTCAGATTGGTTCGGCTACAACCTCAGCTCCATTCCAGATCAGTAAATTGGATTCAGCCTCATCAATACACAGATTTCTGCAATAGCAGTGATGGTTGCAATGGCTTGCACAGATTTTTTTTAGCTTGCACTTACCTGTTTTCTTTACAGCAATGGGCTCATTCAGATTCCGAAAACACACTCTTCCACTCAATGGCTTGATAACTTGCTCCCTCACTGTTTTTATTCAGTTTCTTTGCATCTCCCTCAAGAAAATTCGACCATGTAACCTCTGTTTTACAACTCTTCTATTCTCCAAACTTCCTGGTAGCTGGTGCTATCCTTGCAATTCAGTGCAATAATTCCAGCATTCTGAATTCTCAGCTTTTGCTCAGCTTCCTCTCATCCTTTTTCTGATTTTTTTTTTTCGACATGAATTTCATCCTTGATACAAATCGCTCCCAAATCACTAATCACTCCCCCACACTTAAATCTTTGTCCATCTCGGGCAAAATAGCATCAAAGAAAACATCCCAATCAAACAAGTCCATAGAAAAATTAGGGTTAAGATTAGCAATAAGGGAAGGTAAATAGAATAGACATGATTTTTGCCAAATTGAATTAGAAAGGTAAACAAATGATTAGTCCCTATAGATGTGATCCAACCATTGAAATATGATTTTGAAAGAACCTAAGCAAGTTCTAGAGCACAATAACATGTGTGTCACAAAATAAGGCTAAATCTCACTAGGTAAAAATAATCCATCTCAAATCCTCAATTAAGAATCTAAAGCAAAATCGTACTCAAGCATCCAAGATTTCCTCCATGAACTCAAACCCTAAGTTTTTGACAACCAAATTTAATTTATTTTCAAAAGACTCAAAATGACAATAAGAAAACCTAGAGGGATACTTTTATTTCCTAATCATGCAAGAAAAAGTGCTAAAACACAAAACCTGGTATTTACAATGATTTTATTCATGTCATGCTACTCTACTCACTTATTTATTAACAAGAACTCATTTTAAGATTGAAAACATGCAATAAAGGAAAAGGCAACAAAAATAAAACTCCCTTTTATTTCTGGCGGTCGGAGTCTGTCAAGAAAAAGCCTCCACCGTGGTAGTGGAGGAGTCAGGGTGTGCGAAAGAGCTTCTTCCATTTGTTCCACTTCACTGTGCATCGCTCCCCCACACTTGGATTTAACTGCAACCTGTTCAGGTGGACGAAGATTATTTAAATACAAGACCCATGTAAGAGGTAGAGTGTTTTGAATTAAAGTAAAATCTACTCCCTCTTTATTCTTTTTGGGACACATTTCAGGAGGTTTCAGTCTGTTCAGATAAAGCTCCCACTCCAGATGTCTCCTGGACCCTGCAAAACAATGTACTACCCCGCTAGAGCGTGCAGGGTACGAAGGAAATAAAATAATATCAGTTTTGCATACAATTTATCCAAAAATGAATCACATCCAATAAAATCAAGTTTAGGCATCTCAAAGAATTTTTTACAATGAATATCTACCCAAAATGCATCAA
>JAGFNQ010002886.1:56403-220087 GCA_024364735.1 Boesenbergia rotunda | reverse complement strand
ACGCCAGTGGACTGTAAAGGGCCTATGCCGAGCATCTGAAAGACTGACCTGGGCATCACATTTATAGAAGCTCCTAAGTCTAACATAGCATCGTGAAATATGGTGCTCCCAATCTCACAAGAAACAGTAAACATCCCAGGGTCTTCACATTTCTGAGGCAGGGCATGGATAAGCGAAGAAACATTTTTCCCAATGCTGACCAATTCATTTTCCTTAAGCTTCCGTTTGTTAACACAAAGATCCTTCAAAAACTTAGCATACTTTGGAATTCTTTTGATCATGGTCAACAAAGGTATATTGATCTCCACTTTGCTGAAAAGCTCCACTAGTTCATTAAATTCCTTAGCCTTCTCCTTCTCCCCTTGTCTTTTGGTTGGAGTTCTCCCCTGTGGAAAAGGTAAAGGAACCCTAAAATCATCTTCTTTGGCCGGAAGTGGAGAGGCTGAATTCTGCCCTGCTGTCCCCTGCGTAGTGGCTGCTGTCCCTTGCGTCTCGGCACTGATTTCTTCTCCGTTTGCCACCAAATTTGGAGGGTTGCTCGAGGACTGAGTTGGGAACGGGCTAGGGGTGGAATCAGCTGAATTTGAACTCATTTCAGTGTGGTTTTGGGCCGGAATTGGAGAAGCTGTCCGGTTTCCTGAAAATTCTGCTCTTGGACTCTTTGGACTTGAGGTGACCTTCCCACTCCTCAAATATATAGCACTCACATTCCCTTTGGGATTAGGAACAGTTTGGGAAGGAAGTTGATTTGATCCTTGAGCTTGATTGTGATTGATCCCACTCGCCAATTGCCCTATTTGCCTCTCAATGTTTTGTTGCCAACCTTGTTGTTGTTGTTGCCAAGCTTGTTGTTGTTGTTGCGTTTGTACAACTTGTTGTAACATCTCATCATTTGTTGATTTGTGCGTTCCTCCACTTGAGCTCCCATAACCTCCTTGGTTAGAATAGCTTCTTGAGTGACCTTGAAAGGATGAAGAAGAAGGCTGAAATTTTGATTGCTGATTTTGTTGAAAACTTGAATTTTGGGGCTGATAAGAGGGCTGATCAAATGGCTGATATGCTTGGAAACATTGCTGGGCGTTGTGACCTTGAAAATTCTGATTCTGAGGTGGAAAATTAGGTGGTGAGGGCTGAAAACTCTGATTTTGAAACCCTTGACCGTAGGGCTGAAAATTCTGATATGTGGGCTGTGGGCTGAAAATTGTGTTGGCTTTGAGCTGGAAAAGCTGGGAATGACTGAAAGCCTTGCTGCCCTTGATAGGGTTGCTGGAATTGAGGATCAAATGCTTGGAATTGTTGCTGGAATGTGTCCTGAAACTGCTGGGAAGGCTGTGTAGGTTGCTGTGGCTGCTGAAAATGTTGATTTTGTGGCTGGAAAACATGCTGTGGCTGCTGTGAACTCTGAAATGAGGGATGATTTTGCTGAATTTGATGATTGGAAGGCGGTTGTTGGTAAAAAGAGTTACCATACTTCAAATTTGGGTGGTCCCTCCAACCCGGATTGTATGTAGATGAGTAGGGGTCATTTCTTCGTTGGAATGGAGCTCTAGCCAAGGCCGCAACCGATTCATCTTGTTGGAGATTTGGACAATGGTCCGAATTATGTTCTTGGCTTGAACAAATGCTACATACTCTTGTAACTTGATTTGGAAATGAAGTTGTTGTTGAATTTGAGGCTTGGTTCACATTGTTCGCTGCCATTTGCGTCACTAAAGATGCCAACTCCGTCAATTTGTTCTCCAACAAAGAGCTTTTGCTTTCTTTTTGTTCACTAGGCGACACTTGAGCTTCATGAACCCCTCTTGTAGTGAGTGCTCTACTCCCAAATTGTTGAGTATTCTCCGCCATGTTAGAAATGAGTACTCTAGCTTGCTCCGGAGTTTTATTTACCAAGGCTCCCCCTGCCGCCGCATCAATCATGCTCCTATCCATAGGTAATAAACCTTCATAAAAGTATTGCACAAGAAGTTGCTCACTAATTTGATGTTGAGGACAGCTAGAGCATAACTTCTTGAACCTCTCCCAGTAATCATAAAGGGACTCTCCAACCACTTGTTGAATCCCACAGATACTTTTCTGATAATGGCGGTCCTTGATGCTGGAAAAAATTTCTCTAAAAATGCTCTCTTCATTTCAATCCAACTAGCAACATGTCCAGTGGCAAATAATACAACCAATCTTAGCAGCCCCAGTCAAAGTAAAAGGAAATGCTCTTAACTTAATGTCTTCTTCAGAAACGCCCTGAGGCTTCATAGTAGAGCACACCACATGGAACTCGTGCAAGTGTCTGTTTGGATCCTCCCCAGATAAACCCTGAAATTTGGCAACAAATTGATAAGTCCCGATTTGAGCTCAAAACTCCCCCCTAGCTCTGGATATGCTATGCTGGAGTACTGAAATGCAGCGTCAGGTGCTGCAAGCTCCTTCATGGTTCTCTGGTGGTCTGCCATGTCAATGCCTGAGTGAGTGCTGATAGTCTGAAGTGGAGGAATATCTGTAGTCTCAGAAAGAATGGCCTGGCTCCTCCTGACTCTGAAGGTCCTCTCAATCTCAGGATCGAAATCTTCTAATTCAGCACCTAGAGACCTGGTCATAAAAACAGAACAAATCGCAGTAAAAGTGAATAAAAAGATAAAACAAATAAAATCAAATCAAAAGATATGACAATAAGCACAGAAACAAATCAAGAATGATATGAAATAAGTGCGCAAGCTAAAATCAAACAAGTCAACTAACAGTTCCCCGGCAACGGCGCCAAAAATTTGACGGGCCCAAACTATGTGTCACAAAAGTAGGCCTCAAATTTAGATGTAAATGAATAGCTGAAAACCCTTTTTACAATCAAAAATATGGAAATGTAATATAGGGGCCACAGGTCGTATTTTTCTCGGGGATAGTTGTCTAGTTTGATTCAAACTTGTAATTATGTGTCGTTTTTGTGTTTTTGGGTTTCAAACAAGTAATTGGATTTTGGTTTGTAATTGAAAATGAAATTGAAATGGAAAAATAGAAACCTTGATTTAATAAACTTGAGCAAGAAAATTGGCACCAAAAAGCTCAACTAGTGGAAACCTAAGTAAGCCATAGGATTTAACCAAAATTTAGAAAAACAAGCCTAAATTCAAATGCAATAAAGGACTAAGCAACAGATAATTGCCAGTTCCGAAAATGACCCAACTTAACACAAGTAATAGCCTACAAAAATTAGCAAGAAGACACCAAACAAACTCAAACTAATTACAAGATTTGGATGCCAACAAATGCAACAAAATTTCGGAAATGGCTGAATGCACTACCAGTAATATTCAAATGTTATTCTACACCATCAGACAAGTGAGAAACACTAATGCAATCAGTGTTCAATTCAGCTTGGCATGCAAGTGAACAAATGTGCCAAAACCGAACCTTTTGTGCCAACTAGTGCTTTAAACTTGCTAAAACAGGACCACTAATTCTGAATTAAAGCTAACCGAGGTCAGTTTTGGAAGTTAAACTAAAAGTAGCTGAAACTCAAGGATGAAGGAAAGAAATTCAGAAACAATTGGAAGAGCAACTAAGAAATGGCTAAAGCAGAATTTGCAAGTGCAGAATTTCAGAATTCCTGATCAGAGTTCGAAATAGATTATCCGGTGGTAATGCAAAACTAATTGAGCAACTAAGCTCACTGCTTGACACTAGCTTAAGGAGTAATAAACCTAGTGATTTCTGAATGTAGCTAACAAATCAAAAGCAATCTGCATGCAAGGGGAAGAAAATTCAGATTCGAAATTGGCAATGCAAATAAACCTGTCCAGAGATTAATCTACAAACCAAATTCGAATTGAATGCAATTGGTAGGAACTCTAAAGCAATGATTCACCAACCTAGGGCCTTTTGAAGTGCTGAAATTCTACAATGCAGAAACACAAAGTTGAAATGCAGAAACTTAATGGAAAATTCAGAAACACTTGGCACGTTAGCTGGAATTGGCACGAAACAACTAAACACTATTGAACTGAAAATTTAACTCAATCTAGCGCTAAACAAGTTACTAACTTACTAAAATTGAAGATTAAAATCATAATTAAGCTAAACAATTCAGAAAACTAAATCCAGCAGCTGATCTAATTGCGGAAAAACAGAACAGATTCGGCAGATATTAAAATTACAACTAAACAATGAAAATTTATGATCTAAACTACTCCTCGATCCATCTTGAGCTCAGAATCTTCTTGGTTGTCAATCAAGAGCTGGCTTCGAACCCCTAGGCTCAGCAAATCGGTGGAAAAACGACTTCAATCCATAAAATCTGCTCAAACTGCTTCAACTGGGAAATTCCAATCCGAGACCTTTAATCTCAACTTGCCGAGCTGCGATGAAGATTTGGAGACGACCTGAGCGCACTTGAGAACCCCTACAAGAAGCTCAGGTGATCTGAATTTGCGTGTAGCTGAGATTCAAGCTCCCGGACCACAGAGACTGCGAAACCCTCAACAAGCTCTGTCCGGATGAAGTTGAGCTGAATTTCGGATCGAGATTGCCTCCAAAGGATCCAGATGATGAATTTCAATAGGAATCGAGGTGGTCGCGCCTTGGATTGAAGAAGAAATGAAGAAATGAGGAAGAACACGAAGAACTCGAGCTTGCGGCGAAGACGCGACAAAGCTTGCTGCGCAGGAAAATTTCCTTAAATAATAACCAGTGGACGGCTCAGATTTGTTTGCTTCAATCCAACGACTGATTTTCATCTGATTTGAGCCAAACTTTGATGATGGTGATCTGAGGTCAGGATCTAGCTCGTGGTAGCTCGGATCCTCCAGATATGCAACGGACGGTCCATATCAACTCTATCTGTGATTGGACGCTCTAGAGCCCTCCAAGCTTGATCCAACGGTTGATTGAGCTCTGATTGTGGTGAAACCTTCAGATCTTGATCAGGGTGCTTGATCAACCCTAGCCCTAGCTCGGATGGCTTCAGATCATCCCGGATGGCTCAGATCTAGCCGCTTTCGAATCGAACGGCCCAGATTTAATCGTGATCTTGATAATCTGATCCGGGTCGCTTCCGACTCGAGTTTGACCCAATATGCTCTAGGTCCAGGAACCTTTCATGCCTACAAAAATAAATCAAGAATTTAGTGGCCAATTAACTCAAACATGTGTAATTTTGCATTTAAGTCCAAAATATGAATAAGTTCTAAAACCTAGGCAATTTCACAATTTTGGCAATAAAATCATAGATCAAATAGGGATTTAAGCAACTCAAATGATCAATAAAATGGAATCTATCAGCCCTCCTGCCAGACACGTGGGAGTGATCTCTGGAGGTCTTACTCGAGGGGACTCCAACCGTGCAAGGAAGGCTCATACTCGGCGATTGAAGAACTACTCTATCGGGACGAGTAGTAGTCAAAGCCGCAGCCTCGTAATCTCCTTCGACCTAGAGGACTTGGAAGATGTAGAAGCTCCCCATGAAGACGCTCTAGTAATTATTGCACGTATTACAAATTATAAGGTTAAGCGTATCTTCGTGGATACAGGTAGCTCCGTTAACATCCTCTACAAGATCGCCCAAGACCAGATGCAGATTGACGAGGATGAACTGCAATTAGTTTCGACTCCGCTCTTTGAGTTCATGATAACCGTTTTTTGTCGCGTTACGGTTTCAAATACAATTTAAGTACCGAATTCCTCTAAACTAATGTAGCATAGAGTAACTCGGGTCGTCTCCCAACGAATGTAGTTGGTGCAAGATAAATCTCAGGAATGAATCTTATTGCTTTTGGATTTTTGGATATGAAACGGGGTTTTGGATTTGAGAGCTATGACTATGAAATGAATAGCAGAGCAAGTATGAAATCTAATCTAATTAAGGAAAGATATTGCAAGTAATAAAATCTAATTTAACCTAACTACAATTGCAGCGAAGAAATGGATAACTAGAAATTAAACATTAACGAAACTAAACATAGAGCAGAACTACAGCATTGAAGAAATCTACCCTAACCTAGCTTAATTGCATGTAATTTAAGACGTAAAACCTAAAGTAATAGGAAGAGCAACACAAAACAAGAGTTTAACAACTAGGAAACATCACAATTAAAAGAAATTGTTCTAACAGGCATTTAACCAAACACTATATGGGCACGAATAAAAATGACAAAAGTAAGTGCTATTTGAATTGTGGAAGATCCATCAATACAAATATTTAACAATCAAACACACAATTAACATTCAACAATCAAAGAAAAATCAACCAGCATCAATTGAATTGCAAGGTGGCTCATGGAAGGAGCTGCCGAATCTGTGATGAACTGCTGTGAAGGCAACGACATCAAAAATTTAATGACCCACACAATTTGACATGGAATGGAATTTGCTTGAAGGATCTGCTGGGAAAGGTGGCTGTCGACTGCTAAAAACTGAATGATAAGGAGCTGCAGTGAAGGTTGAAATGCTGCTGCCGTAGCTGTTGACGAGGTGCTGCTGATGAAGGAAGAACTAGCTGGGAAAACTGAAGAACTGCTGTAATTTAAATGCTGAAGTAAACAACTGCGAAGAATTGAAACTCTGCTGGGAAGCAAGAATTGTTGATGAAGACATGCTGAGAAAGAAGAGTGGCTGGAAAGAAATTGCAATTGAATTGAACTAGAAACAACTGCTGGAATCGAAAAGTGCTGAATCGGATGAACTACTGCTAATTTGAACTGAATTGAAGAATTGCTACTGCCGTAAAGGAATTGCTGAAAACAAACTCTAGAAAGAAAAGCTGCTGATGAAGAAAAACAAGGTCGTCGTCGGCGAGGTAGATTAGGGCTCGGAACCCCTGAACCCTAGCTCTGCGGTGGTGATGTAGATGACTGCTTTGTTCGAGTCGGGAACCCCTCAAACCCGAGAGAAAGCTGTCGGTCGGCGGCGATGAAGTGGAAAGCGGATGGAGAAGCTTTGATCGAGTCGGGAACCCCTCAAACTCGATCGATTCAATCTCCGGCCGGCGGCGATGAAGTGGATGGAATACCGTCGGCGGTGAAGGTAGAGAAGGTGGGTTGAGACGGGAACCCCTCGTCGGCAACCACTCTCCCCGATCGCCCTCGCTGTGCGGAGAAGATGGTGTCGAGAGGATAGCCGTGCCCTAGCTTCGTGCGTCCCTTTTGTTTGGCTCGGCTTCAGCGGTTGGGTTTGGTCAGCCAAGCCAGTTTCGGTTCAGTCAGCTTCAGCTTGAGTCCGATTCACCCAGCTCAGGTTCACTCCAGCAGCCAAGCCAGTTCACAGCTTAACTTGAGTTCGGTCCTTTGGTTCAGCCAGCCCATGTTTGGTCCAGCACTGGTTCAGTCCAGATTCAGCCTAATCGAATTTGGTTCACTCTTGGCTTGGGTTGACCCAGCTCAGCCGGATTTGGTTCAGCTTTGGTTTGACCCAGCCTCAGCCCAGAACTCACAGATCATTAGTAACGGATGGCTGCGATCGATTCAGCTTCATCCAACGGTCGGATCTCTTCCGATCTGAACCAAACTTCACAGATCCCAATCAATGGTCCTGATCTACCTGTCCCCAGCTCGGATTAACCAGACCAGTGGCGGATGGTCCAGATCTTCCCTTTTCTTGAATGGATGGTCTAGAACATCTTGAGATCGATCCAACGGTCAGATTACTTCGAATTTGACTGAAATTTTCAGATCTTGATCTATGGTCATGATTGATTCTATCTTGAACTCGGATCGACCAACAGTTGATCGATGGCTCAGATCTAGCCGTTCTCTGGAATGGACGGCTCCTATTAATCCGATGCTTGATCCTTTTGATCTGGATCCAATCCTGACTCAAGTCTGACCCAATTTGATCTAGGTCCATGATCAATTGAAGCCTACAAAATGATATTCAAATTTAGTGCCAAAAATATCCCAAATATACAAAGATTAGAATTAAAAGCCAAAATGAAGGGAATACATGAAACCTAATACAAATGCAAACTTAAGCATATAAAACGTGGATCAAACATGGATTTTAGAGCCTAAAATAATCAGCAAAATGATGGTTATCAACTCCCCCACACTTATTCTTGGGCGTCTCGCACAAGTAAATAAAACTAAAAGAAAACAACATATCTTCCAAACATTACATCCCCTATCAATACTTGAGAGATAATAAAAGAAAATTACTTAAGATCATCAAGTCTCAAGAATCCATGTATTTATGGTTCCAAATCTTACATAAGTCAAAAGCATGGTAATTTTATCAACTTGAATAAACTAAGCATGACAAAAACCTCACAAGATGGATATATGCACTGATACTCACAAAAATAACAGATATGGAAGTGGAGTTCTCTCAAAACATTCATGACATTGCACTACCATATGCTTGCTTATCTTCTACTTCTCCACTACTATAATATAAGTACACAAATCAAGAGGGCTTTTCAATGAATGATAATGAACCCAAGTGCTACAAGAAAACAAGAATGATAGATAACAAAGAAGATCATAGAGAGCATGAAAGAATATCAAAGAGAATATGAGAGCATTGGGGTAATTAACATGATGTATACAATCAAACAATAGTCCAAGTAAATAACTCAATCAACCTCCAACACTCAAAATTATCCTTTCACATTCTCAATGCACTACACATCAACAATTTATAACATCTCTCAAAATGCATGTAGAGATTACAACATAACTCTTGAGATTCTCTAATAAAGATATCAACTGAGTATACATCAAGAAAATATTCCTTTTTGTTCATCACTAACAAAATCTCGAATGCTTGAGGATTTTTTTTTTAATTCTTTTCTCTCTTTTTTTTTTTCATCTTTATTTTTTTTTTCTTTCTCTCTTTCCTTTTTTTTTTTCACATAGAGAGATTTTCTTTTTTTTTTTTCTTTTTTTTTTTTAAAGAGAGATTTTCTCTTTTTTTTTTTTCACACAAGCATTCGTCCATATACACTTGTCTTCCCCCCACACTTAAAATTTGACCGTCTCGGGCAAGATAGTAAAGCATGATAACATCTAAAACTCACAATAATAGAGGCTGATAAAAATGTACTCATCATGCAATCACCTTATGCTCTCATGCATGCTCCAAGGAAGAATAAAATAATAAAGATATGACAGTGAAAATGTAATGACAATGAAAAGATCTGATAAAGTAGAGACAATGAAATATGAAAGCAATAGGTGAAATACCCAGTAGTGACAATAACAAAGGAGAGGAAAACTAAAAGTTCAACAAGAAAGATTGCCTCCATCATATTCATGTAAGCTTATGCTATTGTAATTTCAAAAAGAATCAAAGCAAGTTCTAGAGTGTCAAGTATCACAAATGCTATCACACATAAGAGGATTAAGGATAGGCATGACAATATCCTCACTAGGTGAACAATAAATCTGTCATGCTTAATCTAACAAGATAGAGTCTATCACCACAACAAATGACTAAATGCAATTAATATCCCCAAGCATACCAAGGAAACCAAAACTCGATAATCAGACTTAACTATCTTTTATGATTCTCAAAGCATAATAAAGGAACATGTAAGGAGATACAACTCGAAATCAAACAAGATTTATTCAAAGTCAAACAAAATGCAAAATGAGGAAACAAAGTATAAATGCAAAGTATAAAAGTAAACAAACATGCGAGTATAACATAAAGAAAAACAAAAAAAGTAAAGTAAAGGAACAAACTCCCCTTTATTCTGGTGGACGGAGCCTATCCAGAAGTAGCCTCCACTGTGGTAGTGGAGGAACATGGGTAGCTGGGAGAATTAGGACTCCCCCACACTTGAACTTTTCAAAAATTTGCTCCGGTGGCCGTAGGCGATTCAGGTTCAAAAGCCATTCAAAGGATGGAGTGCTTTTAATTAAAGTAAGATCATCTCCTCCTTCTTGATGCCCTTCAGAAGTCCTTCCAGGAGGCTGAAGTCTGTTCAGTTGGAGCACCCACTCCTGAAGTCTTCTGGACCCTGCAAAAACATGTAATACCTCTCTCAAGCGTTCAGGGTCAGAAAGAAATGATATAAGTTCAGTCTCTGCAATAAATGAATCCAAAACTGCATCATATTCAATTAAATCAAATTCTGGTACCTCAATGAAATTTTCGAAATTATGTTCTACAAAAGTTGCATCCAGATACTCATCACAAATAAAGAAATCAATTTCTGGCTCATCAATAGAAATTTCACAATTATTTTCAATCAAGGGTGTATCAAGTAAGGTGTCACAACCAATCAAATCAATATCAGGTATCTCCAAAAGTTTTTCACATTCATTTTCAGCATAAGACATAACAAGAGATTCATCAAAATAAATAACATCCATTTCAGGCACTTCTAAGAAATTTTCACTAGTCATATCCACAAAAGATGTATCTAAAGATTCATCATAACAAACTACATCAATTATGGGTGCCTCTAAAATTATTTCACTATTCATATTTACAATGAATGTGTCAAGTAATGCATGATGATCAAGGAAATCAATATTTGGTACCTCTATTGGATTTTCACAAACAATCTCTACACAAGGTATATCAATAAATTCATCAGAGTCAATAGAATCATCCCTAGTTACCTCACTGAATTTTTCTGAAGAAAGAGGAGAAATACTTACCTGAGCGTGCTGGATAATACCTGAAGGTATATCTGTGGTCTCCTCCTGGTCATGTTCATGCTCCTCTTCAGCCTCAGGCTCTGGTGGACAATCAACTGGTGATCCTTGGGTGCTTGCCTCCACCATGCAAGTCCCTACACTTTCTGGTTCGTTCTCTAAATCTTGTGGTGGTCCCTGGGGCTTAGTGCAATCCCCTACACCTATGGAATCATCTCCTCTGTATGCTTCTCCTGTAATATATGCTCTAGGTGCCCAGACTTTGATGAGTACGTCATCTTCTTCTTCTTCTATCAAATGTGCAAGATTACTTGAAGAAGGACTTGGCCATGCGCTAGGGTCACCTTGAACTGATATAAAACCAACTCCGGAGGATTGTTCTGATTTTTGGGCTTGCCTTTGTTTCTCTTGTTGATGATATAGTAAAACTTGTTGAACTATCTCCTCCAACTTTTGTTGTTGTGCCTCATTCTCAAAGCCTCCTTGACTAGTGTGGAACCCCTGTTGGTCTTGAAATGGAAAATAGGGTTGCTGAAGTCCAGGAGGAGGCTGCGCATTATGAAATTAAAACTGTTGGGGTTGCTCAAATGGTTGAATGGATTGATTAAACTGCTGAAGATTGGGTTGATAGCAAGGATGATGTTGCTGGAAATTATTGTTCTGAAAATTCTGAAGTTGGGGCTGAAAATTCTGAGTGTCTTGCTGAAAATTTTGACCTTGAAATTGAAAATCTTGCTGATATTGTTGAAATTGTGGCTGAAAAAACTGATTTGTTTGCTGAAAATTCGAATAAGGCTGTTGAAAATTTGAATTGAACCCTTGCTGAAAATTCTGAAATTGTGGTTGAAACTGCTGTGGCGGCTGCTGGAATTGTTGTGGTGGTGGCTGGTAAGTAGATGAAGGCCTGTTGGTTATTTGTTGATTCAAATGATTCAACCAAAATTTTAACTCTGACAGTGCACTTGTGATCTCTTTACAGTCCTCTGGTGAAAACATTTTGATCTTGCAGCCCTGTCACAAATCAAACAAGAAAAATAGCAGCAACCGTATATAAAAGATAAAGCAATCAGAACAAAATCAAAAGATAGAATTATCAAGCACCACTACATTCCCCGGCAACGGCGCCAAATTTGATAACCGTTTTTTGTCGCGTTACGGTTTCAAATACAATTTAAGTACCGAATTCCTCTAAACTAATGTAGCATAGAGTAACTCGGGTCGTCTCCCAACGAATGTAGTTGGTGCAAGATAAATCTCAGGAATGAATCTTATTGCTTTTGGATTTTTGGATATGAAACGGGGTTTTGGATTTGAGAGCTATGACTATGAAATGAATAGCAGAGCAAGTATGAAATCTAATCTAATTAAGGAAAGATATTGCAAGTAATAAAATCTAATTTAACCTAACTACAATTGCAGCGAAGAAATGGATAACTAGAAATTAAACATTAACGAAACTAAACATAGAGCAGAACTACAGCATTGAAGAAATCTACCCTAACCTAGCTTAATTGCATGTAATTTAAGACGTAAAACCTAAAGTAATAGGAAGAGCAACACAAAACAAGAGTTTAACAACTAGGAAACATCACAATTAAAAGAAATTGTTCTAACAGGCATTTAACCAAACACTATATGGGCACGAATAAAAATGACAAAAGTAAGTGCTATTTGAATTGTGGAAGATCCATCAATACAAATATTTAACAATCAAACACACAATTAACATTCAACAATCAAAGAAAAATCAACCAGCATCAATTGAATTGCAAGGTGGCTCATGGAAGGAGCTGCCGAATCTGTGATGAACTGCTGTGAAGGCAACGACATCAAAAATTTAATGACCCACACAATTTGACATGGAATGGAATTTGCTTGAAGGATCTGCTGGGAAAGGTGGCTGTCGACTGCTAAAAACTGAATGATAAGGAGCTGCAGTGAAGGTTGAAATGCTGCTGCCGTAGCTGTTGACGAGGTGCTGCTGATGAAGGAAGAACTAGCTGGGAAAACTGAAGAACTGCTGTAATTTAAATGCTGAAGTAAACAACTGCGAAGAATTGAAACTCTGCTGGGAAGCAAGAATTGTTGATGAAGACATGCTGAGAAAGAAGAGTGGCTGGAAAGAAATTGCAATTGAATTGAACTAGAAACAACTGCTGGAATCGAAAAGTGCTGAATCGGATGAACTACTGCTAATTTGAACTGAATTGAAGAATTGCTACTGCCGTAAAGGAATTGCTGAAAACAAACTCTAGAAAGAAAAGCTGCTGATGAAGAAAAACAAGGTCGTCGTCGGCGAGGTAGATTAGGGCTCGGAACCCCTGAACCCTAGCTCTGCGGTGGTGATGTAGATGACTGCTTTGTTCGAGTCGGGAACCCCTCAAACCCGAGAGAAAGCTGTCGGTCGGCGGCGATGAAGTGGAAAGCGGATGGAGAAGCTTTGATCGAGTCGGGAACCCCTCAAACTCGATCGATTCAATCTCCGGCCGGCGGCGATGAAGTGGATGGAATACCGTCGGCGGTGAAGGTAGAGAAGGTGGGTTGAGACGGGAACCCCTCGTCGGCAACCACTCTCCCCGATCGCCCTCGCTGTGCGGAGAAGATGGTGTCGAGAGGATAGCCGTGCCCTAGCTTCGTGCGTCCCTTTTGTTTGGCTCGGCTTCAGCGGTTGGGTTTGGTCAGCCAAGCCAGTTTCGGTTCAGTCAGCTTCAGCTTGAGTCCGATTCACCCAGCTCAGGTTCACTCCAGCAGCCAAGCCAGTTCACAGCTTAACTTGAGTTCGGTCCTTTGGTTCAGCCAGCCCATGTCTGGTCCAGCACTGGTTCAGTCCAGATTCAGCCTAATCGAATTTGGTTCACTCTTGGCTTGGGTTGACCCAGCTCAGCCGGATTTGGTTCAGCTTTGGTTTGACCCAGCCTCAGCCCAGAACTCACAGATCATTAGTAACGGATGGCTGCGATCGATTCAGCTTCATCCAACGGTCGGATCTCTTCCGATCTGAACCAAACTTCACAGATCCCAATCAATGGTCCTGATCTACCTGTCCCCAGCTCGGATTAACCAGACCAGTGGCGGATGGTCCAGATCTTCCCTTTTCTTGAATGGATGGTCTAGAACATCTTGAGATCGATCCAACGGTCAGATTACTTCGAATTTGACTGAAATTTTCAGATCTTGATCTATGGTCATGATTGATTCTATCTTGAACTCGGATCGACCAACAGTTGACCGATGGCTCAGATCTAGCCGTTCTCTGGAATGGACGGCTCCTATTAATCCGATGCTTGATCCTTTTGATCTGGATCCAATCCTGACTCAAGTCTGACCCAATTTGATCTAGGTCCATGATCAATTGAAGCCTACAAAATGATATTCAAATTTAGTGCCAAAAATATCCCAAATATACAAAGATTAGAATTAAAAGCCAAAATGAAGGGAATACATGAAACCTAATACAAATGCAAACTTAAGCATATAAAACGTGGATCAAACATGGATTTTAGAGCCTAAAATAATCAGCAAAATGATGGTTATCAGTTCACCGGATACCGGGTATAGCCGATAGGGCAAATTACCCTATCGCTATAGTTGGGCAGTGAGACCCTAGAGAGGACTCCCTTCCTGGTCGTAGATGCTCCCTCATCCTACAATGCCATTTTGGGATGCCCAGCGCTCACTATCTTCCAGGCAGTGATCTCAGTGTACCACTAGAAGATCAAATTTCCGGTAGGAGACCAAGTGGCTGAAGTCAAAGGAGACCAGTTGGTGTCTCGGCGGTGCTACAGCGAGGAAGTTCGGTCAGAATCTCGCAAAAACCCGAAGCCGCACGAAGCCCTGCAAATCGACCTCGCCGATCTTGCGAAGCCAGAGTGCAGCGGCCCTCACCCCGTCATCAAAAAGCTAGCTGGAGGTAGCTACTATCCCCAAGAGGACCGGGGCAGAAAGCCGAAGGGGCCAAAGCGTGCCAACTATCTCCGACCCTGTCACACCCGGTAAGATTAGCAAGGGCATACTATGTACTGGTCTACGTATTCGTGCTGCCTTGCAGTGATTATCAGGAAATAAAAGAGACGTCTCATCGTAAAAGTGCAAACACATTTCTCAAAAACCCTATCACCTCGCGGTGCTGCGGATGCCCGAGGCAAATAGGCTTGGTCTGGGTGCTATGGACGCCCAACCAAGAAACAAAATCCTATCACCTTGGGATGCTGCAGATGCCCGAGGTGAATAGGCTTGGTCTGGGTGCTATGGACGTCCAACCAAGAAACAAAACTCAATCACCTCGCGGTACTATGGATGCCCGAGGAGAATAGGCTTGGTTTGGGTGCTACGGATGCCCAACCAAGAAACAAAACCCTATCACCTCGCGTTGCAGCGGATGCCCGAGGTGAATAGGCTTGGTCTGGGTGCTACGGACACCCAATCAAGAAACAAAATTCTATCACCTCACGGTGCTGCGGATGCTCGAAGAGAATACGCTTGGTATGGGTGCTACGGATACCCAACCAAGAAACAAAACCCTATCACCTCGCGGTGCTGTGGATGCCCGAGGTGAATAAGCTTGTTCTGGGTGCTACGGACGCCCAACCAAGAAACAAAACCCTATCACCTCGCGATGCTGCAGATGCCCGAGGTGAATAGGCTTGGTCTGGGTGCTATGGACGCCCAACTAAGAAACAAAACCCTATCACTTCATGGTGCTGCAGATGCCCGAGGTGAATAGGCTTAGTCTGGGTGCTACGGACGCCCAACCAAGAAACAAAGCCCTATCACCTCGCGGTGCTACGGATGCCCGAGGTGAATAGGCTTGGTCTGGGTGCTACGGACGCCCAACCAAGAAACAAAACCCTATCACCTCGCGGTGCTGTGAATGCCCGAGGTGAATAGGCTTGGTCTAGGGGCTACGGACACCCAACCAAGAAACAAAACTCTATCACCTCGCTGTGCTGCGGATGCCCGAGGTGAATAGGCTTGGTTTGGGTGTTACGAACGCCCAACCATGAAACAATGCTCTATCACCTCGTGGTGATGCCGATGCCTGAGGTGAATAAGCTTGGTCTGGGTGCTATGGACGCCCAACCAAGAATCAAAACCCCATCACCTCGCGATGCTGCGGATGCCCGAGGTGAATAGGCTTGGTCTAGGTGCTACGGACGCCCAACCTAGAAACAAAGCCCTATCGCCTCACGGTGCTGCCGATGCCCGAGGTGAATAGGCTTGGTTTGGGTGCTACAGACACCCAACCAAGAAACAAAGCCCTATCACCTCGCGCTGCTGCGGATGTCCGAGGTGAATAGGCTTGGTCTGGGTGGTATGGACGTCCAACCAAGAAACAAAGCCCTATCACCAACAAAACCCTATCACCTCTCTGTGCTGTGGATGTCCGAGGTGAATAGGCTTGGTCTGGGTGCTACGGACGCCCAACCAAGAAACAAAACTGTATCACCTCACGGTGTTGCGAATGCCCGAGGTGAATATCTTTGGTCTAGGTGCTACGGACGCCCAACCAAGAATCAAAACCATATCACCTTGCGGTGCTACAGATGCCCGAGGTGAATAGGCTTGGTTTGGGTGCTACGGACGCCCAACCAAGAAACAAAACCCTAGCACCTCATGGTGCTACGGATGCCCAAGGTGAATAGGCTTGGTCTGGGTACTACGTATGCCCGATCAAGAAGTAAAAGCCTACTACCCCCGCGGTGAGTAGGCTTGGTCTTGGTACTCCGGGTGCCCGACCAAGAGCTGTAAAACCCTATAACCTCTAATCGTGAACCGATAGAGGCTTATGGAAAGGTAGTGGAAGAAGGCAAGCCTATAGCTGACCAGATATGAAATAATGTCACCAGACATGGAAGACAAACGAATATTTCATCATTACTGGAGGCATTTACGCATCAGAGGTAACAAGTCTCCCTTTATTTCTGAAGGGAACACCTCGACAATGACATCTTCAGGAGGTACAAGAGATAGGCATACAGAGGGGATGTAATCAGTGGACTCGGTGAAGAAGATCATTCCTTTGTCCGAGCTCCCCTCTATTGCCTCATCTTCGCCGTCTGGCCGTTGAGCTCGGACCCATCTCCTTGTGATGGGTGAGCTGAGAACCATCTTCATGGTTGTGGCGACCTCTAATCTTCGGCCATGAATGGGACCTCTTGGTCCTCCGCCAAAGGTAAAACCTGAAAGGCAAAGGACGTTGTTTAAGGCCGAAATTGTCCTCATGACAAGTCATAGGCGAAAAGGAATCACTCTGGATGCACAAGGTAAAGGGACGAGCAAGTTCCATTCAAAGGTCCTGATTACACCTTACATTCAACTTACATTTGGAAATAAAGACGAAAAGTAAAAGAAAGTCAATTCTCCCACAAGACTTATTTCAAACTCATTTTCTATACACTTAATAAACTCATGGAGAAATTCACTATTTGTTGACCCAAAAATAATATCATCAACATAAACTTGGGCCACAAATATGTCCTTATCCTTAGATTTTAGGAATAAAATTGGATCAATTGTACCTCTCCTAAAACCCTTGGATACTAAAAATGATGAAAGCCTTTCATACCAAGCCTGGGGAGCTTATTTCAATCCATACAAGGTTTTTCTTAGTTTGTAGGCATGACTAGGGTAATTTGAGTTTTCAAATCCGGGTGGTTGCTCTACATATACCTCTTTCTTAATGACCCCATTAAGGAATGCCGACTTCACATTCATTTGGTGAAGTGTGAAACCCATGTGAGCGACATATGCTAATAAAATTCTAATGGACTCTAATCTAGCTATGGGGGCATATGTCTCATCATAATCAAGACCCTCAACTTAATTAAACCCCCTTGCTACCAACCTAGTCTTGTTTCTAGTAATTTTTCCTTGATAATCTAACTTGTTCCTAAAGACCCATCTTGTGGTGACAATCGTACAATTATTGGGTCTAGGAACTAACTCCCATACTTCACTCCTTTCAAATTGATTCAATTGTTCTTGCATGGCTAGAACCCAATCCACATCTCCTAAAGCTTCATCAATAGATTTTGGCTCAAGTTGAGAAATTAAAGCAATTTAACTAGTATGCTCCTTAAAATAAGACCTAGTCCTTACTCCTTGGGTAACATCTCCAACTATTTGGTCAATGGGATGATCTTGATGGTGCCTTAGAGTTCTAGAGGTTATGGGCTCATTCACTCCATGATTTTCATCCTCTAATGCACTTCTCTCTCCCCCTTGATCAATGCCCCCTAAATGTAAGTCTTGAATTTCTTGGGTAAGGGGTTGACTTTCTTCTATGTCCTTATCAATAGAGGATTTCCTAGGATAAGTGTTTGTAGACTCATCAAAATTCACATTGGATGACTCTTCAATCACTTTAGTCTTTTTGTTATACACTCTATACCCTCTACTAGTGGATGAATACCCAACCAAGATCCCCTCATCCGCTTTAGACTCAAATTTTCTCAAATCATCCTTAGTGTTCAAAATATAGACCTTACACCCAAAAATCCTAAAATAGTGAATTTGTGGAATTCTTCTATTCCACAACTCAAAAGGTGTTTTTCCTAAAAACCGATGAATCAAGACTCGGGTTTGGATATAACAAGCGGTATTTACCGCTTCCGCCCAAAAATAGCTAGGTAAGGAGTAGACATTAAGCATTATCCTAGCGGCTTCTTGTAAAGTCCTATTCCTCCTTTCTACCATACCATTTTGTTGTGGGGTCCTTGGACATGAAAATTCATGCTTGTACCCATTTTCTAGACAAAATTGTGAGAAATTTGAATTTTCAAACTCCCCACCATGATCACTCCTAATTCGGTTGATTTTGAGATGTTTCTCATTTTCAACCCATTTACTAAATCCTACAAATATTTCTAAAGTATCATCCTTATGTTTCATGAAATACACCCAAGTATATCTAGAGTAATCATTTACAATTACCAAGCAATACTTACTTCCTACTATTGAAGGAATACTATGACAATTAAACAAGTCCAAATGCAATAATTCTAAAGGTAATGAAGTGCTAGTGAGGGTTTTACCTTTATGTGATGATTTTGATTGCTTACCCTCTTGGCATGCATCACACATCTTGTTCTTTTCATATTTGATTATTAGGAGCCCCTTCACAAACTCCATCTTGGCCACCCTTGCTATATTCTTCATATTGATGTGACTAAGTCGCCGATGCCACAACCATCCTTCTTCCTCTTTGGATATGAAACACTTAGGAGAGATGTTAGAAGTATAAGAAAGATTAAGATAATAAAGGTTTGCTTCTCTATATCCTTCTAACATGATATTTTTGGAGTCATTTTGTCTAATTAAGCATTTTCTTGCATGGAACTCAACCCTATACCCGACATCACAAAGTTGACTCACACTAAGCAAATTAAACTCCATATCCTTAATTAAAAATACTTTATGAATTGTGATTATAGGAGATACCTCAATGGTGCCCCTACCTATTATTTTGAGTTTCCCACTATTTCTGAAAGATACCGTCTCTTAGATAGCTAATGGTGGAGAATTTGCTCACATCTCCGGTCATATGCCTTGAACACCCGCTATCCACTATCCACATTTTTTAGGCTTCCTTCACCTTCACCTAAACAACACGGAAAACACAAGCTTTTGGTACCCAAATGCTAGATCCAAAAACATCATTTAAGTATTTCTTTGGTACCCATGCCTTTTTTACATTTCCCCTAACACCTTGCTTCCTAGGGGCACCCTTTCTACCCATAAGTGAAACAAATGTCACTTCCTTGGTTTTGGGTCTATAACCTATCCTAGCCTTGTTATACACGACTCTTTGACTATTGATGATCATGTCAAGGTTTCTAGAGCCAACTTGAAATTTTCCAAGAGCCTTGGTGAGGTCTTCTACCTTTTCCCTTAGCTCCCTATTTTCCTTTTCTAAACACGAATAATTTGAAACGGAAGAGGAAACATACACATTATCCTTAAGTTTCATGGATTCTAATTTTAGCATGCAAACTTCATTTTTCAATTCTTTAACATTCTTTCTAGCTTTAGCCAAATCATCATTAGTGCTAGTAATTATTTTAACAAGAGTAGAGGTGCGTAAGTTATATATCTCACTTACCGACACATCTGATTCCGATGATGAGCCTTCACCTTCACTTGAACTTCCTTGTTTATCATCACTTGACTCCTTTTCATCTTCGGATGACTTCAAGTTGTCCACTCCCATTAATACGATGTGTGACACATGATCTCCTTCTTCCTCCGATGATGATGGATCATCCCAAGTGACTTTTAGACTTGTGGCACTTTTCCCTTTTTCCTTTGATTTCTTCTTCTCACCCTTCTTTTTCTCCTCCTTTTCTTTTCTTTTCTTTAATTGTGGACATTCATTCTTCATATGTCCCTCTTGATGACAATTGTAGCAAATAATTTTCTTTCCTTTGCTCTTACTCCTTGAACTTTTTCTACCATGAGATTTGTTAGAAAGACTTTTAAAAGCTCTTCGCATTTTCCTTACCATGTAGGCTTCTTGGTCGCTATCCATGGAGGCACTAGATTCCTCCGAATCGGATGATGATGAGTAGATGATCATCCTACCTTTCAATATCATTCATGAGATAATACTCCATCCTACCTTTCCAATATGCGAAATCATTGTCATCGAAAAAAGGTGGCCTCGCGGTGCTATAACCCTCTTGAAACGCCATTTTTGATGCTTCGGCCGACGGTGAGTTCTTCCTAAACGAACCGGCTCTGATACCATTTGTTAGATCGTGGCGCCCAACTAGAGAGGGGGTGAATAGTTGCTTTCGATTTTCTCTATAACACTTGTTAGCCTAACACAAACAAAAAACAATAAAAATGATAAGAACAATGCTAACACCTTTGTTTACTTGGTATCCACCTCAAAGAGGTGACTAATCCAAGGATCCACAAGCACGCACGAGCTCCACTATGAAAAACCTCCTTCAAGGTGGAGAAAGTCTTCTCAGGGTTGCCCTCTTCCTCTTTACAAGATGGAAATAAGAATGAGAGGAAGAGCTGGAGACTTTGAGCACAAACAACACAATGGAACCCTCAAGAACCGTACCTTTGACCTGCTCAAAAGTCCTCCTTTAAATAGAGTAAAGGACAGCTCGAAAAACCATCCAGCCCGATACCAGTCGATTGCCCCTGGGGCAGTTGACTGGTCCCACCGAAGTGGCTAGCCAACGGCTAGTTTTTCGGGGTTACCAGTCGACTGGTCCTTGACCAGTCGACTGATATCTCGGAAAGTTTGAGTCTTCTGCTGGCAATCGACTGATTCAATCCCAATCGACTGCCTAGCTTACAAAAGTACTCCTCTCCACTTCGATGACCCTCCTTCACGTGTGCCTTCAAGTTCACTCCCTTGGCTTGCCCCTTGATGTCCTCTTCCACCGGCTATCATCCCTCGGATGCGCACGCAAGCCCTCGGCTTGCCTCCATGTCACCCTTCACATGTGCCCTTTGAAGACCACTTCCTGGCTTGCCCTTGGAGTCCTCTTCCCTCGACTCTCGTCCCTCGGATATGTCCTCCATGTGTGACTCACCAAGTTCTGCAAGACTCACTCACACATATCAAAAACAACATAACACCCTAACCTTAACCATATTGACACACACACATCAAAACCATGATCTTCCCGATCATCTTGGGTCGATTGCCCCAAAACTCCTTCCCCTTGGATGGCAACCTATCCCATGCCTGGCTGGCACCGGGGAAACTGGGGTGGATGTCCGGCTGCAGTCCTCCCGTCCATTGGATTTGCAGAGATGCTAATGTGAAACCTTGCTTCAACCTTTGCGGAGCGGGCCGGCCGGTGGATTCCCAAAACTCGGGGGGATTGAATGATCAGGAGGTGGAGAGCATTTGAAATAGGTCGGAGAGCAACCAATAGGAGACACTTTCTGATATAAAGTCCAGGGGAGTTTGTTATGCTCTCGGGTGAAAGAGATGACATCATCTCTGCTATGCTCCCTGGCACAATATGTGATGTCTCTTCTGGACTCTCCGGTGAAACATGTGTTCCATCTTTGTTGTGCTCCCTGGTGAAATGGGTGACATCATCTCTGGTATGCTCTCCGGTGATGGAGACGACCCCTGTCATAAGGGGGAACGGTGGAGGACGTACTGGAAGGTTATACGCTTCACAGGGGATTCTAAGAGCACCTGGCTTAACCCGTGCAGGAGTGGCTTCGCGCCCATTTTGGCGGCGAACCCCTTCCCTCTCCGATTTCTCCTCTGGGCTACAGCCTCCTCTCCCTTCCTTGCTCATGGGTTCTAACAAGAGGAGGAAGGAAAGAAGGAGGGGGAAGATCGGTTTAGCCGCCCTCGTGCATTTAATAAAGGCACGGCGCGGGGGCAATAATGGACGCCAATTCTGAAGCGTCACCATTTTTTTGTCGTCGTCGATTGGTATGTTTTTGTGGCACCTCGGAATTCATTAACATTTATGAATCAATTCAAGGGACTGCCTTGGGCCCAAAAACGACTGTTCGGATTCTGTGGACTCACCAGACACTCCACAGAGAAGGGAGCTAATACGGGTCCCAAAGGTGAATAGCTCCGGGCTAGGCAGTCGAACTTTCAGGGCTGCCTTGGAAAGATCTACACCCGGGGATGAACCTAAGGGGCTTCTGGGGACGAGCATTGGCTCCCCGACTCCCTTGCTGTTGGGACCGGGTGCATGTCGACAAGGATACGAGTTCGTAAAATTTAAAATTTTTACGTGCAGCGGAAGAGTTTGCATAAAATAATTTCCTAAATTATTTTAACTTTGTATCTAGCATGCAATCTTATGGTGTGTTGACATAATCATAAAATAAAACATTGCGGAATAGTAAACAAATTTACTAAGTACCTCTCGTAACTCGAAGTAAGGGACGAGATCCAACCGTAGCGTCCCTTGGAAGCTTCGCCTCTATTCGCGTCCACGCCGAGTTCTCTTCGGGATGACTTCGCAAAGTCACGAGTTTTGTGCCAACGAGAACTACTAGATCCTCGGAAGGTACAACTAGAAGAATAAGAGAAATAATGGAAAAACTAACCAACGAAGTAACGGAATCAAATTCCGAGAAGAGAGGAGTCGCTATCCGCTTCTTCTCTTCGTCTTCGAGTTCTTCTTCTCCTTGTAGCTCACGGCAACACCTCAAGGTGAGGAGTTGGTTGTGCGCCGGCCCTAGGCTTCAAGTGGGCGCCGGCCCTAAGCTCCAAGAAGGGCGCCGGCCCTAGGTGGGGAGAAGGGAAGGAGAAGAATAAAAGAGAGAGAGAGAGAGGGAACTATTAATCAACTATTGATTAATTGATTGATGTGTATAAAGGGCTAGCCTTTGGGTCCTTTATATAGTAGCAAATCTTTGCTAAGTCTCCCTCTAAACGGAATTAGTTATAAGAAATTTATCCTATAAATTTTCTTAACTAATTATTCCGTTTAAACCAAGTTTTATTATAAACTAATTTATAATAAAAACTAATTCTTCTTCTCTTTAAATTATGGAATAAATTTTATAAGAAATTTATAAACTTTCTTATTATGGATAAATCAATTCATAATTGATTTTATAAAATTAAAATAAACCAATTCATGGATTATTTTAATCTTCCATAAAAGAATAAATTTCTATAAATTTTATTTATATAAATTTCTTTATACAAATTTATTTATCCATAATTTATAAAACAAATCACACTAGATTTATTTTATTAATTAAACCAATTAAATTGGTTTTATTCTCTCTCTTGGCCGGCCACCCAAAGAGGGTTAACACCCTCTTTGGCCGGCCCAAATCGACCCAAACCGGTCGCGAATTAAACTCATTTAATTCGCCCAAAAAGCCTTCAAAAGACTTAGCCATTTTTAGCTTCCATTGCGCCTCTGATTAATTCAGATTCGACTTGTTTCTCTTGATCGGAAAATCCAATTTTCAACTCGTTTTAAATCCCTCGGATTACTCGTATTGCGTGTGACTAAATAGGCTTTCGATTTATGTTGGCCGTCTATAATTAACCCATTTAATTATAGAACGATCATGAGTGGCACCTAGTAGTACATCATGATCCCCAATTAATCGAATGATCAACGGTTTGACCCCAGAAGAAATTATTCTGAAACCCTTCAGCAGCTCTAATGAATCGTGCCTCATTCCCTTCACCACCTTATACCCACTTGGTTCAGGACACGGTCTATGGTGTCAGTCCCCACTAGGCTGACTACGTCACACCTAGCCCAAGTAGTGTCTTTCTCGTCCTTTGGATTTCTAATTACTCTCATGTATTTAAGAGACTCACACTCTTATCATGATATGCTCTGGCCAGAGGCTTTGAGTAACAATCCGACGATAGGCCTGGGTATACATCTCCTCGCAAGGAGTGGTGAATCCTTTGTAGGCTGTTCAAACATCTTCGGGCACTTCGGCTTATACCCGATCATCCTGGGTCCACACCTCCTTAGAGATGCTTGCTTAAGATGTCAAAGTATAAGTCTCCATGACCAAGATGACTTGAACACCGCAAGTCAAAGGAACATCGCACTTAAGCCGCAGTAAGATCTTCATTGACATATCTACATGTAGATTCCCATATGAAGTCTTACAGCTAGTCACTCCAATGAACTAGTTCCCTTAACTAGCATCCATGTTTATCTCCGGACATCCCAATGTCACCAGCCAGTGAGAATCAGCTGATTAGAGAATAACCCATGCTAGTCTCAACAGAATTGATAGTGTCCATTTTTATCAATTCATCGACTAGGGATAATTTCAATACTTCACAATTGCACATTAGAGATAATCACTAGTTGTGATCCCATCACAAATTCTCTTATGCTGTGAGTTGTATTGCGGACATTCAGTAGATGAGTTTAAGATCCCAATCAAATACACAAAACATGTATACTCAAATAGTGAATTATCATTTATTAAAATAAATGTTTACATCATAAGGCGATTGCCTTAGGACACTTCTCTCATATTACTAACACTTGCCCCATGGGTCAGGAAGGTACTCTTAGTTTCCAGAAGTGTTAGTCTGCTATCTGACCCTTAAGTCAAGACAAAACACCGTCCCTTCAATTTCCTCACGTCCAGGACAAATGATACAAGGAGCCAAACAGAAAAGATATTCAGGATAGTAAGTCAAAAAAATGTTTTTCATTATAATCAAAATGAATGCATTGGGAGAAGATAGTGAGCTTGAACAGAAAGAAGGCCGAGATACAGAGACGAAAATAATTCTACAACTCCTTGTCTTCTGGCGGGAGTTCCTTCCAGACTCGGCCAATGCTCATAAAGCTCAAGTCAACGTCCAGAGGCAAGAGTTTGGTCTGCATCAGTTGATCGATGGCCCTATGGAAGCCCTGCTACAGGCGCTTCATTATTTAGCTGCCAGGATATCGCCAAACTCATCCAACTCCAGGAACCTAGCCTTGAATTCTAACTCGGCCTCCTTGAGGTGAGAGTCCTCGGCAACCCGGAGGTCTCGTATTTCTGCCTCAGCTGCTTCCTGGGCAATCTTTAGCCTAGCCGCCTTAGAAGACATCTTGTCCTGGTCTTCCAGGGCCTCTTTGAGTCTTTCTGAAGTAGCCAGAGCGTCCAATCATGCCTGGGTAGCGTCTGTTAGTAATATGAGAGAAGTGTCCTAAGGCAATCGCCTTATGATGTAAACATTTATTTTAATAAATGATAATTCACTATTTGAGTATACATGTTTTGTGTATTTGATTGGGATCTTAAACTCATCTACTGAATGTCCGCAATACAACTCACAGCATAAGAGAATTTGTGATGGGATCACAACTAGTGATTATCTCTAATGTGCAATTGTGAAGTATTGAAATTATCCCTAGTCGATGAATTGATAAAAATGGACACTATCAATTCTGTTGAGACTAGCATGGGTTATTCTCTAATCAGCTGATTCTCACTGGCTGGTGACATTGGGATGTCTGGAGATAAACATGGATGCTAGTTAAGGGAACTAGTTCATTGGAGTGACTAGCTGTAAGACTTCATATGGGAATCTACATGTAGATATGTCAATGAAGATCTTACTGCGGCTTAAGTGCGATGTTCCTTTGACTTGCGGTGTTCAAGTCATCTTGGTCATGGAGACTATACTTTGACATCTTAAGCAAGCATCTCTAAGGAGGTGTGGACCCAGGATGATCGGGTATAAGCCGAAGTGCCCGAAGATGTTTGAACAGCCTACAAAGGATTCACCACTCCTTGCGAGGAGATGTATACCCAGGCCTATCGTCGGATTGTTACTCAAAGCCTCTGGCCAGAGCATATCATGATAAGAGTGTGAGTCTCTTAAATACATGAGAGTAATTAGAAATCCAAAGGACGAGAAAGACACTACTTGAGCTAGGTGTGACGTAGTCAGCCTAGTGGGGACTGACACCATAGACTGTGTCCTGAACCAAGTGGGTATAAGGTGGTGAAGGGAATGAGGCACGATTCATTAGAGCTGCTGAAGGGTTTCAGAATAATTTCTTCTGGGGTCAAACCGTTGATCTTTCGATTAATTGGGGATCATGATGTACTACTAGGTGCCACTCATGATCGTTCTATAATTAAATGGGTTAATTATAGACGGCCAACATAAATCGAAAGCCTATTTAGTCACACGCAATACGAGTAATCCGAGGGATTTAAAACGAGTTGAAAATTGGATTTTCCGATCAAGAGAAACAAGTCGAATCTGAATTAATCAGAGGCGCAATGGAAGCTAAAAATGGCTAAGTCTTTTGAAGGCTTTTTGGGCGAATTAAATGAGTTTAATTCGCGACCGGTTCGGGTCGATTCCCTCTTTGGGTGGCCGGCCAAGAGAGAGAATAAAACCAATTTAATTGGTTTAATTAATAAAATAAATCTAGTGTGATTTGTTTTATAAATTATGGATAAATAAATTTGTATAAAGAAATTTATATAAATAAAATTTATAGAAATTTATTCTTTTATGGAAGATTAAAATAATCCATGAATTGGTTTATTTTAATTTTATAAAATCAATTATGAATTGATTTATCCATAATAAGAAAGTTTATAAATTTCTTATAAAATTTATTCCATAATTTAAAGAGAAGAAGAATTAGTTTTTATTATAAATTAGTTTATAATAAAACTTGGTTTAAACGGAATAATTAGTTAAGAAAATTTATAGGATAATTTCTTATAACTAATTCCGTTTAGAGGGAGACTTAGCAAAGATTTGCTACTATATAAAGGACCCAAAGGCTAGCCCTTTATTCACATCAATCAATTAATCAATAGTTGATTAATAGTTCCCTCTCTCTCTCTCTCTTTTATTCTTCTCCTTCCCTTCTCCCCACCTAGGGCCGGCGCCCTTCTTGGAGCTTAGGGCCGGCGCCCACTTGAAGCCTAGGGCCGGCGCACAACCAACTCCTCACCTTGAGGTGTTGCCGTGAGCTACAAGGAGAAGAAGAACTCGAAGACGAAGAAGAAGAAGCGGATAGCGACTCCTCTCTTCTCGGAATTTGATTCCGTTACTTCGTTGGTTAGTTTTTCCATTATTTCTCTTATTCTTCTAGTTGTACCTTCCGAGGATCTAGTAGTTCTCGTTGGCACAAAACTCGTGACTTTGCGAAGTCATCCCGAAGAGAACTCGGCGTGGACGCGAATAGAGGCGAAGCTTCCAAGGGACGCTACGGTTGGATCTCGTCCCTTACTTCGAGTTACGAGAGGTACTTAGTAAATTTGTTTACTATTCCGCAATGTTTTATTTTATGATTATGTCAACACACCATAAGATTGCATGCTAGATACGAAGTTAAAATAATTTAGGAAATTATTTTATGCAAACTCTTCCGCTGCACGTAAAAATTTTAAATTTTACGAACTCGTATCCTTGTCGACATGCACCCGGTCCCAACAGCGTCATCCTCAAGGTCGGTCAAGCGATCAGCTGCCGTCATGAGGTCATATTCCTTTTGGGCTAGCTGTTGCGCTTGGTCCTTGATGTGCTCATTCAGCCTCCCGGCCAAAGTCTCCAAGAGTCAGACATCCCCCGACAACTTCTTCTCCCTTGCCTGAAGATGGTCCCGCTCCTGAGTCACCTGGAGCAGGTCATTTGTGAGGGCCACAACCCTCTTGGACATCAGACGTTCCCGGCGCCGAGAACTATGTAAGGAGGACTCCATGGCCAGCAGTGTCACGCCCTGAGACCCAGGAGCCACTGATCCAATAGAAAATCGGACAGCACCTCCCCTGTCCGGCGGACAATTTACACATACATACAATATCCAAACAACTCATGCAATATATTTTTGGCCTCAGGCCTCAAAATCAAGATAATACATAAACATAACCCAAAGTAAATCATACCTGACTGCGGACCGGTCTGACTTATGACAAAACACCCAATACATAAACCCCTTAGGGCCCATAACAACACTCACAAGACATATACAAATAGTTAAAAGAAAATATAAACAAATGCACTATAAAGTACAAAACAGAATCATGTTGTCGTGATGGGTAGGGACTGGCTGCTGGGCTCTTTTGGCGACTCCAAGTATCTAAACCTGAAATAAAAACATAGGCAACGGTGTGAGTCCAAACGAACTCAGCAGATACCTAACAGATATGCATAGTAAGTTATACTAACAATAAGAGTCACGCTGATACAGTCTCATATGAACAATAGAAAAGGGTATACACTGAAGATACTGAATGAAGGTTCATACATGAATCCATCTATCCTGAAGAGGGGTGAAATAAATTCCTATAGGACATGTATAACACATAATCCAAGGTAAATAAGTCTCCAGAATATGCATGTTAATCAAGTGCAGAAATCAAATGCAGCAAACAATGCAAGATGGAAAAATATGCATATGGTGTAATGATATATGTCACCCCTGACACCAGTTAGATCATCGTCCACCTGTCATAAATGAACGTCCGAGTGGGTAGAGGTATGGCAACTGTATGCACCATGCTATCACTGCTCCTGAGTGACTGAGTGGACAAGATGCTGGCGGAGGACACCCTCCTACCCCAAGCAATGGGGGAGTCTCGCTCTTATCTTCTCATGTCTCAGAACGAGAAGGGATCCCTGGCTACTACCACGCCCGGAACCACCCTCCAAATAGTGGTCGAACGGAGCAATACAGGGCAAATGCACACACTCTATGGTAGCCACTTCCCCTGAGTGGATGTGTGTGCATATCCTCATGTAACTGGCGATGGGCTCAGACTACATAGGAGCCAATGATCGTCAGTATGCAACAATGCAAGGATGTGTTGAGGCAATCTGTGGTCCGGAGTGACCAAGTGTTTTGATGTTTGGGCAAAGGGTTTAAGTTAGGTTTACCCTTGTGTATTTGATATGTGTATGTTGAGTGTGCAGGTTGCGTAGGTTACACATATGAACTTGACTGGACGACCTCGGTACGGTGAAGGGTGGCATAGAGTCAAGCTGGAGGCTTGTGTGCACCCGAGGGACCTTGGAGAGCAGGGACGATGAGCTGATGGGCGCGGACTTCGAGGCATGCATGAAGGATGACATGGAGGCAAGCTGGAGGCTTGCATGCATCCAAGGGACGGGAGCCAAAGATGAAGAGGGCGTGAAGGTAATAGTCGAGGCTGCAGATGAGGAGTCAGTCGAGTTGTGAGGGTACGAGTGCTATGTGATTGTACTCGAGAAATCCTAGGGTTCGAGTGCGGAGTGGAATGTACTCGGGAAGGGTAACCTTAGGTGGGTGAGTAGACCAGTCAACTGGCCTGGGGCAGTCGACTGATGGAACTCACAGAAGGGTTCTGGCCGGGGACCAGTCGACTGGTAGGTGGCTAGTGAGTTGGCTGAAAATTCAAACGTTGGGGTTGCAACGGTCGATTTTCAATGACACCAGTCGACTACCCTGGGAGCAGTCGATTGGTGGCGAGGGTTTCAGCCCGAGTCCTATTTAAAGAGGACTTTGTGGTGGCTGAGATTCTTGACGAATCTTATCTTGGTTAAAGGCAAGATAGTAGTCTTTGTGCTCAGAGCTTTGCTTGGGATTGTGGCGAGGTTTCTCCACCCACAAGGAGCGACAAGAGCTAGCCGGAGGTTATCCGGGGAGTGATGTACCGACAGATTCTTGGATTAGTCACCCGTTTGGGGTGGATACCAAGTAAAATCGGTTTGTTAGCATTGTTCTTTATTGGTTAGTTTATTTTTATTGTATTTCCGCTTGTGCAACTAACCATGTAGGAAGAACGGACCGAAAAATGCTATTCACCCCCTCTAGCGTACGAAATCGATCCAACAATTGGTATCAGAGCGAAGGACCGCTCTTGATCGGACTAACCACCGAGAGAGCATACGCTAGAGTAAGAGAAACAATGGAAGACAAATTTAGGGAAGACATCTACACTCCATCACCCTACGATCATGAAGACTTTGACTTTTAGAGGGCGAGGATCGAGACTTGGTTTGGAATAGAGTGGGAATGTAGAATTACGCTTGAAGAGTCCTTCGAGATTCCAAAGGATAAGCACGGGAATAGGCTTAGGCCTAGATATTGGAATCAAGAACAACAAGCATAATCAAAAGCCAATGAGAAGGTAATTAGTATTTTAATCAATATTTTGCCTAACAATATTTTGAGTGATGTAGGGGCATACCAAAATGCATATGAATTGTGGAGTAAATTGAATGAAATTCATAAAAGCCCTACACAAGCTCAAGTAGTAGAGGAGCCCGAAGAAGCAAGGTCAATAGTCCAAGAAGACCAAGAGGAGGAAGAAGTGTCAACTTCATCAAGTGAAGGAGCACTGGAAAGTGAAAAATCATCAACTTCCTCAAGTGAAGAAGAAGAAGTATCAACGTCGAGTATTGAGGGGGAGAAGAGACCCTCAATCATACAAGAACAAGAAGAAGCCTCTACCTCCACCAAAGTAAGGAAAAAGGAACACATTATATGCTTTGGGTGCAACGAAAAGGGACACTACAAGGACAAGTGTCCAAAGGGTAAGAAAAAGGAGGTAGCTCCTAAACCAATTTCAATTCCGTTTAAATCTAACATGAGGTGTAGGAATGGAGAATCCCAAGAGAAGAAGAGGAGGATTCGATGCATCACGTGTGGTGAGCTAGGGCACTACCACACCAAGTGTCCAAGGAAGAAAGAGCTCAAGAAAATGGGACACTTGAGGAGATGGGAGAAAGAAGAAAGGAGGAAGCAAAGATCACATCAAGGGGGAATTTCAAGGGTAAGGAAGGTAATTCCTAACCCTAAGTTAAAATTCAAGTCAAATTCAAGTTCCTCTATGTATGATAAAAATAAAGTTAATTATTCATCCATGCATGCTAGAATTAATGAAAATTGTTTGCTTGTGCATAACCATGGTTTCAGATACAATGATTGGACTAGGGTTAACAAGGTAGATCAAAACCCTAGGAAAAGCATGCATCATGATCAACCTAGAACCTTAGGACCCAAGGATTATGACACTAATCCCAAGAAGAGAAGGAATGTGCCTAGAAAGGAGGGTAGATCTAGGAATGTACAAAGTGGACATATGAACACTAAGGTTCAAATCTTAGAAAGGGAGAATCAAGTCTTGAGAGCAAGACTTGATAAATTAGAAAAGACCCTAGAAAGATTCAAGGTTGGATCTAAGGGTCTAGACATGGTGTTGGGTAGTTTAAAACACAACTATGATAGATCAGGGTTGGGCTACCGGTCTAGAGTCTCCAAGGCCAATAAAAAGAAATATGCTGGGAAGGCGTATGATCATGGCAAGAAGGAGAAGTCTAAGGATGGCAAGGGGGTGTCATCCAAAGGGAAAGAAAATGACTTAACCAAAGACAAGGTGTCTAAGGTTAAGAGGGTTCATTTTGTAGGCCATGAATCACTGGTGGCACATCGGTGTGATCTAGTATGGAATGAGTCACCTAGGGAGGTGGCTAGGGTTTAGAGCTCAAGGGGGAGCTCTAGGAGCCTTTGGGGTCCATGGTAAATGGATCTCAAGAGATAGGTTCTCTAGGAAATTTAGGAAGTCTAGGAAATTGGATGAAATATGCCAAAAAGGGTTAGAAGACTTGGGTAAGTCTTAATCCTAGAGAATTGACACAATAAAAGGAGTTTTAGGGAGAAAAAGGTGAAAATAGGCTTATAATTGGTAAAATTAGGTTTTAATGGGTAAATACCATATAATTTAGTGCTAGAAATGTATCATGGCCAGGTGTTAGAAGATATACCAAGGAAAGACTACAATTAGGACTTTTGGAAAGAGTTTAAATGATACATTTTAGGAGAAGTCGAGTTTCGTGTCAATCTTGGGATTTGGAGTACATTTATTTGGAAACATATTTTTCCCAAGTAGATATAGGATTCACAAATCTCCCCACGAAATTTCAGATTTTTTGGAGATTTATGGAATTATCTAGGCATTTCTGAAATTGGGCTGAAAACTTAAAATTCAAGTATCAGTCGACTACCCTGGAGGCAGTCAACTGATCCGAAGTGAATTCAGCCCCGGGACCATTCTGTAAGGTTTGCCAGTCGACTGGTCTGTAGGTTTAAGGATAAAAGGTATTTTGGATGTTGAGAAATTACAAAATTGGATTATAGGATATGGATTTAGATTAAGATTCCTGATTATGAGTTCACATTCCTTGAATAAAGTGGTATCCCATGATTTATTAAGGCTTTATTAATATATTGAAATTCAAGGAAGTTTGATAAGTTTCTTATGTGCATCTAGGCGTTAGAGATAAAAAAGGAAAATTGAGGACGATTCCATGTGTAAATTGATATTGGTTAGAGTTGACAAACACATGGAATTAGATATAGATTTCCAAGTTGATACAAATGCCAAACCTTTTAGGAAAATAAAGGATGTACCAAACGGCAAGCACATTTGTGATTTTCATGGAATCATATTTTTCTAGGATAGGGTATATCCTAGCAAATGTGCTTGCAAACCTTTAAATTGTTTCCGGGTTTTGTAGAGTTCTTGTTGGCACCAAGGGAAAGGTTGCTTGGGGCATTTCTTTGATAGTGTCAAAGGGGGAAGAACTTGGAAGTTAGGTTGGGTAGAACTTAACTTGAGTTTATGGTGTTAAGTTGGGTAGAAATTCTCCTTGGTAAAATGAAAATTAGGAGAAGACATAGGTTAAGGGGGAGGTTGCCTCCTTGATTGCCTTAATTTTCATAGAAATTTTTTAGATTTTGTGCCAAATTTGGGAATGGTGATAGATACATTGCTAAATGTATTTTTCCCAAGTAGGTATGGGTACCACAAAGTTCTCCACAAAATTTAGAAATTTTTGGAGATTTGTGAAATTTCTAGCGCAATTCTGAATTTGGCCAGAAAAGTCTGATATTCATAGTATCAGTCGACTGCCTTGGCGAGTAGTCGACTGGTCAGGGCTGATTTGTGTATCAGCAGCTGGTTTGGTGTCCAAATGGTGTAAAACAAGTGTACGGGGGGTTAGTACACTGTGTTTAGGATCATTAGGGATTAAAAGAACCAATAATTGGGATATTATTCGGGTCTTTTTGATGTTAGGCAAAGGGGGAGAAGTGTTGAGTTTAAGTTAGGAAACCAAACACACCTTTGTTAGAAACCCTAGGTTTAGGGGAAGCTAAGATTAAGGGGGAGCATGATTGCTCCATTCTTGGCGTAAGGGGAACCTTGGAGAGGTTCTTAAAAAGCCTTTGTATGTCCAATGTAGGGGGAGCTTTGGAGAAGCTTTAAAACCCCGTTTTGGTGAAAATTCCTAACTTTGGGAAGTTAGGTGTTGAAAAGTTCTAACTTGGAGGGTAGGTGTGAAAAAGTCCTAACTTGGAGGGTTAGGTGTGGAAAATCCTAACTTGGAGGGTTAGGTGTGGGGAGCCTTGGGATAGGTTTTAAAAAGCATGTTTCGAAAAATTTCTAACTTAAAGGGTTAGATGTGGGATGCCTTGGGATAGGATCCATTTTTACATTGCATATGCATTGTTTTTGCTATTGACTACTATTTTATTTTCCCTAACTTAAACATATTGCCAAACATCAAAAAGGAGGAGATTATTCAGGCAATCTGTGGTCTTGAGTGACCAAGTGTTTTGATGTTTGGGCAAAGGGTTTAAGTTCGGTTTACCCTTGTGTATTTGATATGGGTATGTTGAGTGTGCAAGTTGTACAGGTTACACATATGGACTTGACTGGACGGCCTCGGTATGGTGAAGGGTGGCATGGAGACAAGCTGGAGGCTTGTGTGCACCCGAGGGACCTTGGAGAGCAGGGACGATGAGCTGATGGTCGCGGACTTGGAGGCATGCGTGAAGGATGGCATGGAGGCAAGCTGGAGGCTTGCGTGCATCTGAGGTACGGGAGCTGAAAATGAAGAGGACACGAAGGCAATAGTCGAGGCTGCGGATGAGGAGTCAGTCGAGTCGTGAGGGACGAGTGCTGTGTGATTGTACTCGGGAAATCCTAGGGTTCGAGTGCAGAGTGGAATGTACTCGGGAAGGGTAACCTTAGGTGGGTGAGTAGACCAGTCGACTGGCCTAGGGGCAGTCGACTGATGGAACTCATAGAATGGTTCTGGCCGGAGACCAGTCGACTGCTCTGGGAGCAGTCGACTGGTAGGTGGCAGGTGAGTTGGCTGAAAATTCGAACGTTGGGGTTGCAACGGTCGATTTTCAGTGATACCAGTCGACTGCCCTGGGAGCAGTCGACTGGTGGCGAGGGTTTTAGCACGAGTCCTATTTAAAGAGGACTTTGTGGTGGTTGAGATTCTTGACGAATCTTGTCTTGGTTAAAGGCAAGATAGTAGTCTTTGTGCTCAGAGGTTTGCTTGGGAATGTGGCGAGATTTCTCCACCCACAAGGAGCGACAAGAGCTAGCCGGAGGTTATCAGTGGAGTGATCCACCGACGGATTCTTGGATTAGTCACCCGTCTGGGGTGGATACCAAGTAAAATCGGTTTGTTAGCATTGTTCTTTATTGGTTAGTTTATTTTTATTGTATTTCCGCTTGCGCAACTAACCGTGTAGGAAGAACGGACCGAAAAAATGCTATTCACCCCTTTCTAGTGTACGGAATCGATCCAACAGGATGGTGTATGACACTAACACATACAACATCCACCAAGTCCTCATCTATCACCTCAGTGTGCTAGGTATAGGTCTGAATCCTATATCATGAAATCCAAGTAACCTACTAGGTATACTGGCAAGGTAACTAGTGATCCATCAATATCAAATGCAAGAGAACCTATCACTACATCTATGTAGATATATACACATGTCAACCATCGAGACTGTATGGAACTAGAGACAAATCAACTCAAGAATAAGCAACAGATGTCAAGTAAAGGTATACTAAGGCAGATATAGCATATAAACTTATTGTTATCTATAACAAACCATGCATAGCAATATGACAATATCTAAAAAGATAAGTCAAAGGTACCTGCCTCGAGGTGGAAATCTGTGTCCAGAGAAAACCTCCACATCCAGATGTCCGAACCAAATCAATATCCTGTATCAAAGGGTATAATTTTAGCTACCATAACAAATGATAACTAACCACAAATAACTATACCCCTAATAAAACTATTCTAAACATAACTATACCCCAAATAAAACTATTCTAAAGTAATGATCACTAATTAACTGTAATCAGTGATTAGTTCTTAGTCCACTCCTGATTCATTTTATGTTTAACCCTAAGCTTAACCCAAGTCATCACCTCTCCACCATAGTGGAATATAATCCTTAGCAACCCTGAACCAAAACATGATCATGCTAGAATAGGTATCCAAAATTCAAAGTATACTCGGCAACCTCCATTTAGGTTTAACTTCACAATACAAATGAAACTCGATTCACAAAACTACCTCACCTATTCCAAACTAATCCAACAAGGCATCAATTCAATCACTCCAAGTTACCATCCAACTCTAAACTGAATCTCAATTGAGAGCTATAATTCAATCCCTATACCAACATCCATGCAGTTAGTATCAATTTCATCAACAATTCGATTCAATCAAAACACTAAATCAATTCAATCAGAACACTAACAGAACCCATCATCCATGCAAAGTTTCTGCACACGAACATGAAACCCAGCACCAATATGTAATCTCACGGCTGCGATCACACCACAAGATTATAAATTAATCTGCAAACTAAATCTGTAAGATATAATCAAATCCAAAAATAGAATCTCCAACAAGAAACTGAGATCAGATTCAAAATACCAGTTTATCCTGGTTGATCTAAGTTAAACTAACATCAAATTATCCCGGATACATCCCACACCAAGACTCACAGCAACATTCACAAAACAAGGTTTACCATTCAAGCTAATTAAACTATGTGGTTCTCCATTGACACACGACAAGTATCAAAACCACAATCAGCACTTAAACTTCAAGCGCTCATGGCCTTAACATCTCATCCCAATTGAAGTTCAACCACTTCTACAAATTTGCACATGGCAAGGGTGAAAATCTCACAAATCTGCCCACACACTTCACAAACACCAAATCACAGCAAAACCAACACGAACTTAGAAACTCAAATCGATCCAACAAAGATCAAAACCTAATCGCAGCAAATCCAGTACAAATCAAAAGTCATCACTCTAATCGCATAACCCAAAACCACACAATTACCTCCAGAGCACTGTTTAGAAAGAACAATCCAATTAAATCCCGTCACCCACCAATCTGCTAGACAAAACATCAACTGATGAATACCAAAATTTGATCTATAACATCACGATTAACATTGGTCCATACTCATCCAATAGAAGCCGTAGCCTATCTCTAAACCAATCCAAAAAATGAAACACCAGTTCATGCTCAGAAACCACTCACGGTAGTTCCAAATCAAAACCTAAGTAGAATAGCATGATAGCAACCCCAAGAACAAAACCAACTAAGCATCCAGACAAAATCATCCTTACCTGATCGGATTCAATGACGAGGTGCTCAGTCGTCGACACCAATACACTTCACCTCTTCCCGGCTCCGATCATCCACCCTAAATCCGAAGAGAAAATAGGACAAAGAGGAGAAAGGAGAGAGGTGATCGTCGGCCTGGGGTCGGCAATGGATCTGGTCAGCAACTGTCGTTGGGGAGCGAGGAGACGAGCTTCACGGCGCGATCGGGAAAGGCAGGCGCGTCGGGTTTGGGGCTGCGATGAGGAAGAGAAGGGAGGAGTCAGGGTGTCTGTGGCTAGGGCACGCGAGGGGTTTTAAGGTGAGGACTTTTTTACAAAAAGGCCCCTCAACTTTCAGAAATTTTAATCCTAGCCTTGGGGTAAGGGTTTTAGCAATTTGACCCTCCTATTTAAGATAATCCACCTCAATAAATTTCTAGGGTTAGATTACTTACCCTTTTGTAATTTAAGAGTCTACCTGAAAGCCCCTTAACTTTAGGTAAATTTACTTAAGCCAACTATTTAAGGTTTTCTTCCATGAAACCCTTAATAAGTTTTAAGATTTTACAATAAAGCCCCTTGGGCCCCTCCCGTAGGGCCGAAAACCCTAGACTCAATCCAGAAAAATCGCGAAAAAATTTTCTGGTCCGGATTTTCGAATCGTCGTATTTTACATTCTCCCCACTATAAAAATTTGGTCCCTAAATTTCGTTCATTCCTGATATGACACACACTAGCAAGTAAACATGTCTGTACTAATCATGAGTAATCACTTCGTTTGATACTCTAAGATTACACTGCTACGGAGCAACTAAAGTTATCAATCCAGAGGTTATCTGATAACCAGGTACACCCGAACAACCATTCAGTCATCACACCTATCCAGGGCACTCAATCCTAAGATCACTGGCGCCAAGTCTATACTCCGATCCTCGAACATAAAATGTCACATCCATAAGTATCACCCAAGTATCCCCTTGTCAATGACATCCTCCCAAACCTCACAAGTCATATATATGTATACATATCCTTCAATAGACCGTTAGAAGATAACATATAATTTAAAGATTGCGCCAATATGTCATACCATATGCTACAATGAATACAAACTTCCTAGGGAATCAACCACTGAAACATCATTTATCCACCCAATGATCCACCAAAAAGCAACAAATTCGGTAGGTCCATATCCACTAATAGAATTGTCAAAATACAACATATCATAGAGATTCTTCAATCTCAATTCACCTCTCAACACCAACGAGAAAGTCCACAGTGATAACAACCTTATCATCCGGTGAACTAATAGGTCCACGATGGGGGTATAATAACCCAAAACCAGTGGTCATCTTTGACCTCCTGATTAATGTCCAATATCTCACCAGAAAGTAAGGATATAGCTAACTCCACATCCTCCGCACCCTAGCTGATCATACATCCCGATGCACCATCGAGATTCTCCAACTATATACACCCAATCTATGAGTCAAAATCCCTCATAGCATAGCGTAGCAACTAGCAAGTCACACCGACCGTCACCTCGTAATCCAATCCTGTCCAATTCCTCGACTCCATGGTTAAAACCCTCTAAGGTCCTACTCCATATCATGGAGATAGAAGCATGCTATCTCTTAGGAGTATCTCAGCATACTCATGAAGCAGTTCCTTTATTTCCCCACACGTCGTCCTAGATATCATTTAACCAGAGATGACCTAGTCTTGTAAGTGATTTCCCACCGCGCAAATCATAAGTCCGTAGGTAGCTCCTGGATATTCAGACCAAGTACCAACGATGACCCATAAGTGTCAAGAAACTAGCTCCACACTTTTCTATATTAGCTCAAATCACATATCAAAATGTACTTTATAAGTCAACAACCAAGTACAAGTGATCTATGGTCAAAGTCCCCAAGAAACATAATATATCACTCCTCTACTAATCGTAATAATATGTAGCTAATGCTACCCTACTGCATCCATGTAGATCATGTACTCACGACATGACATCTATCTTATCTGTCCAGAAATACGTAACATAAAAAGATTGCAGCTCCATGAGTTAAAGTGAATTGATCCAATACTGATCAAGCCAATTACAGTAGGCATCCCTAGTCCTCACTCAGCTGATAGTAGCTAGTACAAGTACTATGAATAATAAGGTCCAGGAAAAATAAAAAAAATCCTCAACCTCCAATATCCTATTGACAGGTTTGACCCTCGTCTTCCAACCCGTATGTCGGTATCACACAAGAATCAACATTCTCCACATTTAGATAAGTCCACAACAAGCCAACTAATCTCCTTCATAGTCGATCCTGACCATGATTACTATAAACTGATTGACTTTAAGTCATCAGATCTAACCAAGTTACTAGATGGGTACAAGAATAATAACATGATCCAATGACATAAGAGAATTCCTAACCATACCTTAATATACAGGAATAGTCACATGATCCAATAACATGAGAGAATTCCAAACCATACTTAAATATAGAGGAATGGTAACATAATCCAATAACATGAGAGAATTTCTAAATCATACCTAAATATACAGGAATAGTAACATGATCCAGTAACATGAGAGAATTACTAACCATGCCTACACATACAGGAATAGTAACATGATCCAATAACCTGAGAGAATTCCTAACCATACATTATTTTACAGGAATGGTAACATGATCTAATGACATGAAAGAATTTCTAACCATATCTAAATACAGGAATAGTATCATGATCCAATAACATAAGAGAATTCCTAATCCTACCTAACTAGGATATGGGATACAAGAAATCAGAAGAAATACCTATCTCCTGAAGAAGTCCCATCGCGCCAAGTCCAAAACACCACATCGAGAAAACTACTCTGAACAAATCCGACAAGACTCATAAAACAAGTAGGCATCACAAACCTACACTCTAATATCAAAAATAAATTGGTATCAGATAGACACCGTAAATCCACAAGTCCTCAAGGTATCCGACAACCTTGCTCTGATACCAAAAAAAAATTGTCACGCCCCGAAACCCAGGAGCCGCTGATCCAATTGAAAAACGGACAGCACCTCCCCTATTCGACGGATAATTTACACATACATACAATATCCAAACAACCCACGCAATATATTTTTGGCCTCAGGCCTCAAAATCAAGACAATACATAACCATAACCCAAAGTAAATCATACCTGACTACGGACCGGTCCGACTTATGACAAAACACCCAATACATAAACCCCTAAGGGCCCATAAAAACGCTCACAAGACATATATAAATAGCTAAAAGAAAATATAAACAAATACACTATAAAGTACAAAACAGAATCATGTCGTCGCGATGGGTAGAGACTGAAAGCTGGGCTCTTCTGGCGATCCTAAGTATCTAAACCTGAAATAAAAACATAGGTAACGGTGTGAGTCCAAACGAACTCAGCGGATACCTAACAGATATGCATAGTAAGTTATACTAACAATAAGAGTCACGCTGATACAGTCTCATATGAACAATAGAAAAGGGTATACACTGAAGATACTGAATGAAGGTACATACACAAATCCATCTATCCTTAAGAGGGGTGAAATAAATCCCTATAGGACAAGTATAACACATAATCCAAGGTAAATAAGTCTCCAGAATATGCATGTTAATCAAGTGCAGAAATCAAACGCAGCAAACAATGCACGATGCAAAAATATGCACATGGTGCAATGATATGTGTCACCCCTGACACCAGTCAGATCATCGTCCACCTGTCATAAATGAACGTCCGAGTGGGTAGAGCTATGACAACTATATGCACCCTGCTATCACTGCTCCTGAGTGACCGAGTGGACAGGATGCTGGCTGAGGACACCCTCCTACCCCAAGCAATGGGGGAGTCTCGCTCTCATCTTCTCGTGTCTCAGGACGAGAAGGGATCCCTGGCTGCTACCACACCCGGAACCACCCTCCAAATAGTGGTCGAATGGAGTAATACAGGGCAAATGCACACACACTATGGTAGCCACTAACCCTGAGTGGATGTGTGTGCATATCCTCATGTAACTGGCGATGGGCTCAGACTACATAGGAGCCTATGATCGTCAGTATGCAACAATGCAAGAATGGGTGCATGACACTAACACATACAACATCCACCAAGTCCTCATCTATCACCTCAGTGTGCTAGGTATAGGTCTGAATCCTATATCATGAAATCCAACTAACCTAATAGGTACACTGGCAAGGTAACTAGTGATCCATCAATGTCAAATGCAAGAGAACCTATCACTACATCTATGCACATATATACACATGTCAACCATCGAGACTGTATGGAACTAGAGGCAAATCAATTCAAGAATTAGCAACGGGTGTCAAGTAAAGGTATACTAAGGCATATATAGCATATAAACTTACTGTTATCTATAACAAACCATGCATAGCAATATGACAATATCTAAAAAGATAAGTCAAAGGTACCCGCCTCGAAGTAGAAATCTGTGTCCAGAGAAAACCTCCACATCCAGATGTCCGAACCAAATCAATATCCTGTATCAATGGGTATAATTTTAGCTACCATAACAAATGATAACTAACCACACACAACTATACCCCTAATAAAACTATTCTAAAGTAATGATCACTAATTAACTGTAATCAGTGATTAGTTCTTAGTCCAACTCCTGATTCATTTTATGTTTAACCCTAAGCTTAACCCAAGTCATCACCTCTCCACCACAATGGAATATAATCCTTAGCAACCCTTAACCAAATCATGATCATGCTAGAATAGGTATCCAAAATTCAAAGTATACTCGGCAACCTCCATTTAGGTTTAACTTCACAATCCAAATGAAACTCGACTCACAAAACTATCTCACCTATTCCAAACTGTTCCAACAGGGCATCAGTTCATTAAGTCTAAGTTACCATCCAACTCTAAACTGAACCTCCATTGAGAGCTATAATTCAATCCCTATACCAACATCCATGCAATTAGTATCAATTTCATCAACAATTCGATTCAATCAAAACACTAAATCAATTCAATCAGAACACTAACAGAACCCATCATCCATGCAAAGTTTCTGCACATGAACATGAAACCCAGCACCAATATATAATCTCACGGCTGCGATCACACCACAAGATTAGAAATTAATCTGCAAACTAAATCTGAAAGATATAATCAAATCCAAAAAATAGAATCTCCAACAAGAAATTGAGATCAGATTCAAAATACCAGTTTATCCTAGTTGATATAAGTTAAACTAACATCAAATTATCCCGGATACATCCCACACCAAGACTCATAGCAACATTCACAAAACAAGGCTTACCATTCAAGATAACTAAACTAAGTGGTTCTCCATTGACACACGGCAAGTATCAAAACCACAATCAACACTTAAACTTCAAGCGCTCATGGCCTTAGCATCTCATCCCAATTGAAGTTCAACCACTTCTACAAATCTGCACATGGCAAGGGTGAAAATCTCACAAATCTGCCAACACACTTCACAAACACTAAATCACAGCAAAACCAACACGAACTCAGAAACTCAAATCAATCCAACAAAGATCAAAACCTAATCCCAGCAAATCCAGTACAAATCAAAAGGCATCACTCTGATCGCAAAACCCAAAACCACACAATTACCTCCAGACACTGTTTAGAAAGAACAATCCAATTAAATCCCGTCACCCACCAATCTGCTAGACAAAACATCAACTGATGAATACCAAAATTTGATCTATAACATCACGATTAACATTGGTCCATACTCATCCAATAGAAGTCGTAGCCTATCTCTAAACCAATCCAAAAAATGAAACACCAGTTCATGCTCAGAAACCACTCACAGTTGTTCCAAATCAAAACCTAAGTAGAGTAGCATGATAGCAACCCCAAGAACAAAACCAACGAAGCATCCAGACAAAATCATCCTTACCTGATCGGATTCAATGACGAGGTGCTTAGTCGTCGACGCCAATACACTTCACCTCTTCCCGGCTCCGATCGTCCACCCTAAATCCGAAGAGAAAATAGGACAAAGAGGAGAAAGGAGAGAGGTGATCGTCGGCCCGGGGTCGGCAATGGATCTGGTCAGCAACTGTCGTTGGGGAGCGAGGAGACGAGCTTCGCGGCACGATCGGGAAAGGCTGGCGCGCCGGGTTTTGGGGCTGCGATGAGGAAGAGAAGGGAGGAGTCGGGGTGTCTGTGGCTAGGGCACGCGAGGAGTTTTAAGGTGAGGACTTTTTTACAAAAAGGCCCCTCAACTTTCGTAAATTTTAATCCTACCCTTGGGTAAGGGTTTTAGCCATTTGACCCTCCTATTTAATATAATCCTCCATAATAAATTTCTAGGGTTAGATTACTTACCCTTTCGTAATTTAAGAGTCTACCTGAAAGCCCCTTAACTTTAGGTAAATTTACTTAAGCCAACTATTTAAGGTTTTCTTCCACGAAGCCCTTAATAAGTTTTAAGATTTTTCAATAAAGCCTCTTGGGCCCCTCCATAGGGTCGAAAACCCTAGAATCAATCCGGAAAAATCTCAAAAAATTTTCTGGTCCGGATTTTCGAATCGTCGTATTTTACATTCTCCCCCACTAATAAAAATTTGGTCCTTAAATTTCGTTCATTCCTCATATGGCACACACTAGCAGGTAAACATGTTTGTACTAATCATGAGTAATCACTTCGTCTGATACCCTAAGATTACACTGCTACGGAGCAACCAAAATTATCAATCCAGAGGTTATCTGATAACCAGGTACACCCGAACAACCATTCAGTCATCACACCTATCCAGGGGACTCAATCCTAAGATCACTGGCGACAAGTCTATACTCCGATCCTCGAACGTAAAATGTCACATTCATAAGTACCACCTAAGTATCCCCAAGTCAATGACATCCTCCCAAATCTCACAAGTCATATATATGTATACATATCCTTCAATAGACCGTCAGAAGATAACATATAATTTAAAGATTGTGTCAATATGTCGTACCATATGCTACCATGAATACAAAATTCCTAGGGAATCAACCACCGAAACATCATTTATCCACCCAATGCTCCACTAAAAAGCAACAAATTCGGTAGGTCCATATCCACTAATAGAATTGTCAAAATACAACATATCATAGAGATTTGTCAATCTCAATTCACCTCTCAACACCAACGAGAAAGTCCACAGTGATAACAACCTTATCATCCGGTGAACTAATAAGTCCACGATGGGGGTATAATAACCAAAAACCAGTGGTCATCTTTGACCTCCTGATTAATGTCCAATATCTCACCAGAAAGTAAGGATATAGCTAACTCCACATCCTCCACACCCTAGCTGATCATACATCTCGATGCACCATTGAGATTCTCCAACCATATACACCCAGTCCATGAGTCAAAATCCCTCATAGCATAGCGTTGCAACTAGCAAGTCACACCGACTGTCACCTCGTAATCCAATCTAGTCCAATTCCTCCACTCCATGGTCAAAACCCTCTACGGTCCTACTCCATAACATGGAGATAGAAGCATGCTATCTCTTAGGAGTATCTCGCCATACTCATGAAGCAGTTCCTTTATTTCCCCACAGGTCGTCCTCGATATTATTTATCTAGAGATGGCCTAGTCTTGTAAGTGATTTGCCTCCGCGCAAATCATAAGTCCATAGGTAGCTTCTTGGTTATTCAGTCCAAGTACCAACGGTGACCCATAAATGTCAAGTAACTAGCTCCACACTTTTCTATATTAGCTTAAATCACATATCAACATGTACTTTATAAGTCAACAACCAAGTACAAGTGATCTATGGTCAAAGTTCCCAAGGAACATAATATATCACTCCTCTACTAACTGTGATAATATGTAGCTAATGCTACCCTACTGCATCCATGTAGATCATGTACTTAAGACATGACATTTAGCTTATCTATCCAAAAATACGTAACATAAAAAGATTGCAGCTCCATGAGTTAAAGTGAATTGATCCAATACTGATCAAGTCAATTACAGTAGGCATCCCTAGTCCTCACTCAGCTGATAGTTGCTAGTACAAGTACTATGAATAATAAGGTCCAGGAGAAAAAACCTCAACCTCCAATATCCTGTTGATTGGTTTGACCCTCGTCTTCCAACCCGTATGTCGGTATCACACAAGAATCAACATTCTCCACATTTAGACAAGTCCACAACAAGCCAACTAATCTCCTTCATAGTCGATCCTGACCATGATTACTATAAACTGATTGACTTTAAGTCATCAGATCTAACCAAGTTACTAGATGGGTACAAGAATAATATCATGATCCAATGACATAAGAGAATTCCTAACCATACCTTAATATACAGGAATTGTCACATGATCCAATAACATGAGAGAATTCCAAACCATACCTAAATATAGAGGAGTGGTAACATGATCCAATAACATGAGAGAACATTCCTCTTGTGCCACCCAGAGAATTGGGGCATTTGTGGGCTGGCTGGAGGCGACAACTTCTCCTCAACCTCCCCCATATGGACAGAAGTAAAAGAAGGATCACTCTCCGAAGGGAGGCAAGTCTCCGGTGAAGGATCGATTTAGGCGTGCAGAGGGGGGGTGAATGCACTTTTTTCGGATTGTTCCGATCTCTACAGAGTTGTTAGCGCAACGAAAATAATATGTAAAAGAAATAGACAATGCTAACACTTATCGGTTACTTGGTATCCACCCAGATGGGTGACTAGTCCAAGGATCCATGCCGCGAGCACCACTTTTCACTATCAAAAAGTCTCCTTGAGGTGGAGAAACCTTTACAGCAAGATCTTCCTCTTTACAGATGTAGAAATATGATGGAGGAAGCAAAAATCACTCTACAGTTGGGCAGCACTTCGTTACTGTACGGAACCGTACGTGCACGTGTAACGAGGAGCTCCTTTTATAGGTGAAAAGGACAGACTCGCAGTCTGTCCAGCCCCGCACCAGTCGACTGCCCCGATGGCAGTCGACTGACCCGATATTAAATGTCATCCAATGGCTAGCCAACGGCTAGCAAACAGCTAGCCAACGGCTAGTTTCAGGGTATACCAGTCGACTGCCCCAAGGCCAGTCGACTGGTCCGAAGCTGCGAACTTTCTGTGGGTTTTGGCAGTCGACTGTCTCTGGGCCAGTCGACTGCCCTGCCTCCCAGCTCAGCTCCATCCACTCCGGACCTTCTCCTTCGTGTATACCTTCAGGTCTGCTCCTTTAGTTCGCCCTTTGAAGTCCTCTCCCTCTGGCTATCGTCCCTCGGATGCGCACGCAAGCCTTCCCTTGGCTTGCCTCCATGCCACCCTTCACGTGTGCCCTTGAAGTCCACTTCCCGACTTCCCTTGGAGCTCTCCTCCCTCGGCTCTCGTCCCTCGGATAGGTCCACCAAGTGTGATTCTCCAAGTCCTGCAAACTCAATCACACAAATCAAATACAACATAACACTCTAACTTTAAACCTATTCGCCCACACACCAAAACCATGATCTTCCAATCATTTAAGGGCTGATTGCCTCAACAATCTCTCTCTTTTTGATGTGTGGTAATATGTTTAAGTTAGAGATAAATAACAGCAATAGCAATAGCAAAAGATAGCAATTGAAACATTATAAGACTTAGTAACCCTAAGAGGTAACCTCCCCCTTAACCTATGTCTTCTCCCAATTTTCAATTTTAATCACATTCCAAGTTAAGTTTCCACTTAACAACAGCAATATATATAAGAATGTAAAACATATCAGAACCTAAGAGGTACCTCCCCCTTAATCTATGTCTTCTTCTCCAAATTTTAACCTTTCAAGGTCTAAATTAGACAAAATATCTAAAATCATCCATTTTAAGTCAAAATTCTAACTTAAACCACCCATTCTCCCCCTTTGACACCATCAAAATGATTGCCTCAAGCAACCAAGCTCTATGGCATCAAATGTGAGAATAATTAATTTTTGAAATTTCTCACAGTGGCTGAAAAGTAGGCGTGCCAGTCGACTGCCCATAGGGCAGTCGACTGATACGCTATCAGTCTGATTTTTGAGGTTTTCTGTCGAATTTCAGAAACTCCCAGAAAATTCCAAAAATTATAAAATTTTGCATACATGTTTGAAATGTTATACTCTATTAGGGAAAATATTAAACCATATAAAATTTCAAACATACATGACTTTTGATAAAAATCCAAAAGTTTTGAAAAATACTATATTTTGTATCAAACTTTGAAATTTGCAGTCATATGACTTTGAAAAACATGGCAAAGTATGTAAAACATAAAATGGTTTTCAAAGGTTTAAAATGTCCAACTATGATTATTGGCAAAGTGCCCATTGATTAAACACTTGCCTCCCTCATAGTTGGTCTAGTTTTGATATTTTGATACTTTTAATGGTTCAACAATGTGCCACAAGCACAAGTGAGCCAAATGTATCACCCTAATGGATCAAGCACCCCTTTTCAAAGCTAATGTATCTAAGTTCATTTTATACTTCCACAAAACACATTCCAAGGCCTCTTCTTAAGGATGTAAACTCTGATTCGGGAAGAGGCTTGGTGAAGATGTCGGCTAGGTTCGACTTTGATTCAACATAGTGTAGTTCTATGTCTCCCCTTGCCACATGGTCTCTAATGAAGTGATGTTTCACTTCAATATGTTTTGTCCTAGAATGATGAATCGGATTTTTAGTTAAATTGATTGTGCTTACATTATCACACAAGACTTTGGCCTTGGTGTAATGTAGCTCATAGTCCCCTAGGGTGTGCATGATCCAAAGGAGTTGGGAAACACATCCACCCATTGCCACATATTCTGCCTCCGTTGTTGATAGGGTAACGCATGATTGTTTCCTACTACTCCAACTAACTAAAGAAGACCCAAGGAATTGACACCCTCCACTTGTACTTTCCCTATCTAACTTACAACCTGCATAGTCCGAGTCGGTGTATCCAATTAGATCAACACTAGGGGTTCTAGGATACCAAAGTCCGACATTTAGGGTCCCCTTCACATACCTTAGGATCCTCTTAACTACAACCAAATGAGACTCTTTGGCACATGATTGGTACCTTGCACACATACCTACCGCAAAAAGTATGTCGGGTCTACTTGCGGTTACGTATAGGAGGCTACCAATCATGCTCCTATATTGTTTGGAGTCTAACATTTTCCCTTCAATGTCACTATTCATTTTCACATTGGTTCCTATGGGTGTAGATGCTTCCTTAGCATGTTCTAAACCAAATTTCTTTAGCATTTTTTTAGCATATTTAGTTTGAAATACATGTGTACCTTCATTAGTTTGCTTAACTTGAAGACCTAAGAAAAAGGTTAACTCTCCTACAAGACTCATCTCAAATTCATCTTCCATACATTTGATGAATTCTTGTAGGAAGTCATTATTTGTTGACCCAAAAATAATATCATCTACATAGACTTGGGCAACAAATATGTCCTTATCCTTAGATTTTAGGAACAATGTAGGGTCAATTGTTCCTCTTCTAAACCCCTTAGACACCAAAAAGGAAGNGAGGCTACTATATAAAGGAACCAAGGCAAGGCTTGGAGATTAATCTAAGAGATCAAGGGATAAGCCCTCTCTCTCTCCCTCTCTCTCTCTCCCTCCTCTAGTGCCGCCGGCCCTAGAGGCCCTCCCCTTTGCCGTGAGCTTCAGCCACCACCAAGCAGCTGCCGAAGAAGAAGAAGAAGCGGGCGCAACTCCTTCCTTCCTCCCGGAATCTTGATTCCGTTCTTCGTTTGGTGGTTAGTCTTCCCATCTCTCTCTTGGTATTCTTGTCATGCCTTTGGAGAATCTAGTAGTTCTTGTCGGCACGAAACTCGTGGCTTTGCGAAGTCATCCCGAAGAAAACTCGGCGTGGACGCGAATAGAGGCGAAGCTTCCAATGGACGCTTACGGTTGGATCTCGTCCCTTCCTTCGAGTTACGTGAGGTATTAAGTAAATTAGTTTACTTTCTGCAAAATTTTAATATATGATCATGTCTACGCAATATAAGGTTAAATGCTTAGATGTGTGGTTAAATAATTTGGGAAATTATTTATGCTAAATCTTCCGCTGCACGTAATAAATTTTAAAATTACGAACCCGCATCCATGTCAACATGCACCCGGTCCCAACACATGCCCCCACCCAGGAACTTGAAGGAAGTCTAGCGTTTAACGGGGAGGATCACAACCCTTTCTCGATTCATCTCTCAGTCGCGCGGATCGAAGTCTGCCCTTCTTCAAGATTTTGCGCAAAGCTACTAAGTTCCAGTGGGACGTTGAGTGTGACCAAGCTTTTGAAGAACTGAAGGCCTACTTGGTCAGCTTGCCCGTCCTAGCTAAACTCGAGGATGGAGAGTCATTGTATGTTTATTTGTCGACTACTGAGGGAGCCGTGAGTGTTGTACTTGTAAAGCAGGAGGAGACCGAACAACAGCCTGTCTACTTCTTTGGGCATTTACTTAAGGAAGCCAATTGTAGGTATACTACACTCGAAAAATTGGCCTATGTACTTGTGTTGATGGCTTGGCGCCAGCGCCCCTATTTTCTGGCTCATCCTATCCGAGTGCTGACTAATAGTACACTCGGGAAAGTATTGATCAACCCCGAAGCCTCAGATCGGATGGTTAAGTGGACGACAGAGCTGAGTGAATATGACATCCAATACCAGCCCCGGACTGCAATCAAGGCTCAGGCATTGGCTGACTTTCTTAGCGAACTTCATATAGAGGAAGAAGAAGAGACTTGGAAGGTATACGTGGATGGCTCAGCCACTCGGGCAGGGAGTGGCATCGGAGTTTTGCTAGTTTCTCCTAAGGGAGATCAGCTTCACCTGGTCATGCATCTGGAATACCGGGCCACTAACAATCAGATAGAGTATGAGGCTCTCCTAGCTAGTTTACAAGCCACTAAACATGTAGGAGCCACTCGGGTCATATTATACTCAGACTCTCAGTTGGTGACTCAGCAAGTAGCAGGGCAATTCGAGGTAAATGATGAGAAGTTACAAGCTTATGTGGATGCCTACAAGCAATTGCAGACTGAGTTCCAGGAGGTCCAGGTCTTACAGATCCCCCGAGGAGACAATTTCAAAGCTGATGAGTTGGCTCGACTAGACAGTGTCATCAATCCATGGGTCTTCACTCGGCCTTCGCCCCAGATCATGCTAGTGAGTCAGGTTGAAAAGGAAGCAGAAATAGAGGTAGAAGGAGACTGGAGGGCTCTATTCATAGCCTACTTACGTGAGGGGACTCTCCCTGATAGTCCCGAGCAAGCGCGGATACTGAAGATAAGGGCGGTTTGGTTTACTCTGATAGGAGATACACTATACAAGCGGGCCTTTTCTCAGCCGTTGCTCAGATGCCTCGGGGAAGAAGATGCAAACTATGTATTGAGAGAAACACACCTGGGGTCTTGCGGAAATCATTCAGGAGGTCAGTCTATAGCCCGGAAGGTCTTGCTTGCTGGTTATTTCTGGCCAACACTCAAGAAGGATGTCGAGTAGCTAGCCCTCTCTTGCCTTTCCTGTCAGAAATATCAGAACCTATCCCACCGGCCGGTCGAGATGTTAAGGGCATCCACTGTGTCTTGCCCCTTTGATTAGTGGGGCATGGATATAGTGGGGACATTCCCCCGGGCAGTAGCTTAGAAGAAGTTCTTGTTAGTGGCGGTAGATTATTTTTCCAAGTGAATTAAGGCAGAGGCTCTGACCCGGATCACTGAACAAGCAGTAATGAAATTCTTGTGGCAAAACATTTTCTGTCGATATGGCATACCACATAAGTTGGTTTCAGATAACGGTCGACAATTCCAGGGTCGGAGGATAAGAGAGTGGTGTGAAGGCTTCGGGATCAAGCAGACATTCACATCAGTGGCATATCCCCAAAGCAATGGCCAAGTAGAGGTAGCCAATAGAGAGATTTTGAAGGGGCTCAGGACTAAATTGGATCATATGGGTGGATCCTGGGTGGATGAGTTGTCTGGTGTTCTATGGGCTCCCCAGACCACTCCCAAAGAAGGCTCAGGTTGTACTCCTTTCCAGTTGGTATATGACAGTGAAGCTGTAGTTCCAATAGAGGTCGGCTGCGAGTCCGACAGGAGGCGTCTGTATGGGGATGACAATGCAGAGAAAAGGCGTTTGGAGCTAGATCTGATCGAGGAGATTCAGAATAAGACTGCAGTTCGCATGACTGCTTACGAATAAAGGATGCAGCACCGATATAACCAAGGAGTCATACCCAGAAGCTTTCAGGTGGGCGACAAAGTATGGAAGCGAATCAAACCAGTCGAGGAAGTGGGTAAGCTAGAGCCCCAATGGGGAGGACCGTTCCTGGTTATTAGAAAGTTGGAGTCTGGAGCTTATTACTTACAAGATACCCAAGGAAAGAAGCTGGGGAGACCATGGAGTGTAACACACTTGAGATTGTATCGTGAGGAGAGCTGAGTGGAAGGATCCTTGTAATTGTATCAAGAGAATATGATAGTGAAGCACGAAACATCCAGGAGATAGTTTTCACAAGTTATAGGTGGGCATGCTCCCACGCACCCACCGGACTCGGCGGCGATCGGGCGTGGCGTTCCACGTTCGGTCAGGCCTGGTCGGGCATGTCATTCCACGCTCGGTCAGGGTAAGCCAGACGATATCCAAACTCTTGCTCAGGAAAGTTATAAGTGGGCATGCTTTCACGCACCCACCGGACTCGGCATCGATCGGGCGTAGCGTTCTACGTTCGGTCGGGCCCGGTCGGGGGTGGCATTCCACGCTCGGTCAGGGTAAGCCAGATGGTATCCAGCCTCTTGCTCAGGCAAATTATAAGTGGGCATGCTCCCACACACCCACTGGACTCGGCGTCGATCGGGCGTGGCGTTCCACGTTCGGTCGGGCCTGGTCGGGCGTGGCGTTCCACGCTCGGTTAGGGTAAGCCATACGGTGTCCAGACTCTTACTTAGGCAAGTTATAAGTGGGCATGCTCCCATGCACCCACCAGACTCAGCGCTGATCGGGCGTGGCGTTCCACGTTCGGTCGGGCACGGTCGGGGGTGGCATTCCACGCTCGGTTAGGGTAAGCCTGACGGTGTCCAGACTCTTGCTCAGGCAAGTTATAAGTGGGCATGCTCCCATGCACCCACTGGGCTCGGCACCGATCGGGTGTGACATTCCACGTTCGATCGGGCCCGGTCGGGCATGACATTCCACCCTCGGTCAGGGTAAGCCAGACGGTGTCCAGACTCTTGCTCAGGCAAGTTATAAGTGGGCATGCTCCTACGCACCCACCGGACTCAGCGCCGATCGGGTGTGGCGTTCCAGGTTTGGTCGGGCCCAGTCGGGCGTGGTGTTCCACGCTCGGTCAGGGTAAGTCAGATGGTATCCAAACTCTTTCTCAGGCAAGTTATAAGTGGGCATGCTCCCACGCACCCACTGGACTCAGCGTCGATCGGGCGTGGTGTTCCACGTTCGATTGGGCCCGGTCGGGCGTGGCGTTCCACGCTCGGTCAGGGTAAGCCAAACGGTGTCCAGATTCTTGCTCAGGTAAGCTATAAATGGGCATGCACCCTCCTACACACTGAACCTGACGCTGACCGGGTGCGGCGTCCTGCGTTCGGTTGAGCCCGGTCGGGTGTGGTGCTCCACGTGTGGCCAGGGTCATTCAGTCAGTGGACAGAATATGATTCATACAGATTATAGATGGGCATGCTCCCGCAATATTCATTGGCTGGACGTGGCGTCTCACGTTCAGTCGAATAGGCTAGGCAATGATTAACTTTTCGCCCAGGCAGTTGATTAATCTAGTAAAGTGGAATAGTCAAACACAAATAAGCAAGTTGATTGTGTTTAGGTGTGGAAAAGGCCTCGAAATAGCTAAGTATGCGAAAATCTTGCCTCAGAAAGGGGGATAAGCCTTGAGAAAGGCACATGTTCTCCTGGGACCACGAAGCGAGGTTATGGAAGTTAGTCAATGGAAAAAAGGCAAGAGCGAAAATACTGAGTCCGGGTGCCAACCCGACCGAGCGAAAGTGTCGAGTCCGGGTGCCGACCCGACCGAGCGAAAGTGCCGAGTCCGGATGCCGACCCGACCGAGCGAAAATACCGAGTCTGGGTGCCGACCCGACCGAGCGAAAGTGTCGAGTCCTGGTGCCGACCCGACCGAGCGAAAGTGTCGAGTCCTGGTGCCGACCCGACCGAGCAAAAATACCGAGTCTGGGTGCCGACCCGACCGAGCGAAAATGCCGAATCAGGGTATCGACCTGACCGAACGAAAACGCTAATTCCAAGTGCCGACCTCACCCAAGCTCAGGTGTCGACCGGACCAATCAATGATGCCAAATCGGGACGTTGACTTGGTTAAGTCACAGAGCTGAGTAGGAAGGGGGGTCGGACAAATAGGCAAGGTCAAGTTCAGATCTTGACTCAACTTAGTGAAATCTTCGCATCAAAATCCTGACCAGGCCGAGGAAAACTACCGCTTTGAAGCTATGATTAAGTTGGACATTTGACCCTGAGTCAGTCTCCCGGCGGTGGCTTAGCCTATATAGGCGAGCGTGGTAAATTATCAGCCTGATAGACCTTAAGCGAATAGCTCAAGAATCCCGGGTGAGTGACACTTAGCGAACATTTCGTGCATGATGAACAACTAGCAGAACAATAAGACAGAAGAGTGGAACAATAGAAAGCCAACAGAAATAAAGCAAGGCCCAGGGCCATTACAAAACGAAGCCCGAAGGGCCGAGTCAAATAAAAAAGTGCCATTGCAAAATGTCAAGGCTTGTCAGGCCGAGTCGTAGACGAAAGGAAAAAAGACAATGATAATCTAAGTGAAAGGAGGGAAGGCATCCTCCGGAATCATGGCTCTGATCCGGGTGGGCTTCACAATGTTCGGAGGCAAGTCAGCTGGGATGTAGTCGGCATCTTTTAGTTGCTGCAGAGTGGTCGTAGAGGATCATACCGCCGGTGCGCTGAGCCACTGTCGGAGAAAGGGATCAGATTGAATATAGGCTAGGCGAGCCACTTCGATCCGCGCTGTCTCACCCGACTTATAATCTTCTAACTCTTTCTTCAGGCGAGCAATCTCAGCATCCCGTTCCAGAATAGTGGCCTCCCGAGCTGTCAGGCTTGTTTCCTTGTTCACCAGTTGAGTTTCAAGGGCTTGGAAGGCCTCTCGCTGAGCCGCCAGCTCCATTTCTTTATTTTTTAGAGCAAGCTGGGTCTGATTATGAGCCTCAGCCGACTCCTTCAATTTTTGATGAAGGCCGTTGGCTTCCACGGTTTTTTTTGTCTAAGTCAGAACGGTCTCGGATACAGTAAGCCAGGGTAGTTTTCTTTTCGGCCTCTGCATGGGCCACCCGGTTGGATAATCGTTCTATCTCCTGGGCGGTGTTGGCCATTGCATGGCGCTCTTCTTCCGACCGAGCATCCGCCTCCGATAATTGCAGCCTCAGAGCAATTATTTCCGAGCGTAGACAGTCTAGACCTTCGTCACCCGGGGGGATGGTGCAATGGGCTAGTTTGGTTTTCTAGCTCCTTTACCTGCATCTTTGCTGCTCGACATCCCCGAATGTTGGTGACCAGGGACTGGGCGACCGACTGGCTCGCTACCCAATGCTGCACAAGGATACAAGTGTCGTAAGCATGAATAAGAGTAACAAAGGGAAAAGTGGGTATACCTAAGTTGCTTCCAGGAAGAAGCTGTAGGCCAAGCTCATCGGGTTCTGCTCATAGGTCATAGCCCGACCTTGGTCCCAGCTGGCGACCAATCGACCATGCAGACTGAGTGGCTGAGGTTGGACTATCTGGGTCATGGTGGTCGCAGAAGGGAGCTATATGTCCACCATTGATCGGGGCGGTGAGTGCATTGACAGAAGGGCTTCTATAGCGTCGTCACCAATATCACCTATCGCGGGGCCGAAAGAGATGGGGCAGTGCCCAAGGTCGAGGCCCCTGAACGAGGTGCTGCTGAGGTAGACGCCAAAGCCCCCGAGTGCGGTGTGGTTGGAGCGGAGTCCCGCGTTCTTGGTCGAGGGGGAACCGAGCCGGAAGCCAAGGCCCGGGCGCTGGATGGAGCACGGTAGGGACGAGGGGTCGGTGCGGCCCGGGCGCTGGATGGAGCACGGTCTGGACGAGGGGTCAGTGCGGCCAGGCCTCCTGAAGCCAATCCTTGGGTCGAAGGTGCACCCAAGGAAACAGTCACTCGGCGACGCTTCCTCACTAGGCTCTCGGAACCCGGCTGCTCCACCTCCTCGTCTTCTGTTTGTCCCACTGGTTCCACATTTACTACTTGAGGAGTCGCATCCGAGCCCTCGACAGGAAGGTCGGGCTCTGCATCGTCTTCCCCCGCCTCAGGTTGCTCGGGGGCTGGAACAACATTTATTGGGGGCACTGCCCGATTGGCCAGGAGCTACGCAGCCATAGCGTTCATCGCTTCCTCTTCCAAGGCTAACACGTCGGTAACCAGGGCCCCGTACATGGCCTCAGATGCAACATAGAGAGAGTTTTAGTTAGCATCAATAAATTTAGGAACCAAATTAGAACTTACCGAAGGTGCCGGGCAACTGCGTCGGGATCTGACTCAGCTCGAAGAGATACAACATGACTTCACTCAACAGATTGCCCGCATGGAAGTGAGTCCCCCAGAGTTTAGAAAAGGCTAGTTGATAGTCTGGCTCCGAGCGGAGGTTCTTGGGCATCGGGGGCTGGGTGGGTAGGTCTTCCACACACTAGGTGGGTCAGGTCGGAGGTGGGGCAGAGCGAATATAGAAGAAATGAGACTTCCAACCTTTGAGGGAACTTTCTTTAGAAAGGCAGACTTAATTCGGGCTTGAAAATAGAAATTCCCGGGTTCCTGCTTTTTGAGGTAGTAAAAGCAATGGAACATTCGGGGGGTAAGGGGAATCTCGAAGGACGTGAAGATAATCACTGTACCACATAGGATCCTAATAGAGTTAGGTGCTAGTTGGGACAGGGATACTTGAAAGTATTGATAGACCTCATGGAAGAAGGGATGAAGGGGAAAACATAACCCGGCTAATAATTGATCTGAAAAAAGGGCGAAATAGCCCATGGGTGGTTGATGGGGTCTGTCTCGGCGAGCGGGAAGGGCCAGGAGATGGTCCTCGGGAATCTGGTAGTCGATGCGTAGGGTCTCTAGATGACCTAGGGTTAAGGTCGAACGGGTGGTCAGGTACTATGCCTCGGGCGGAGAGGATGACTCAGCCATCGAGTCGGGTTCCGGGAATAGGAATGAAAAAACTCGGGAGACGAAAAGAGTACCTAGGGATTAGGATTGCCGGAAACGCCGGAGCTCACAGAGGTCGGGCGCCTCAGGTCGGACAAGAGAGGAGGTAAAGGCAGGAGAGGGAAAGGAGAAAGGTAAAAAATGAAGGGGTAAGCCTATTTATACTACGTCAAAAGTGATAAGGACCGTCAGATAAGGATGGGGAAAAAGGCGGGATCTGATCCCAACCGTTGATCTCCCACTCTTTCCCGAGGCCTCGAAACTTCCCTCTGCCGCCACACGAGCCATGTTGATGACGCATCGGTGCCAGAGGCTCCCAGTGGGGGAATGACACGTGGCAACACATTAATAACCGATTTGACAGGGGATTCGGCATTTAAGGCTGGAGATATCAAGCGCGAAGTGGAGATCAGGAATGCGAAGAGAGACTCAGCCGACCAGGCGGATGACCTAGTCAGTCGGACTATGCGCCTCCTTCGACTACACTTGAAGGGAAGGCTTGTGATCCGGGTGAATGGTTTCAAGGAGGATCAATGGCCATGTCGGAACCAGCCTGGGTCAAGGGAGGTCAGGCCGGGTTGATATCGGCTCTCGGGGTCGGTCACCCGAGGTCGGCCGCTCGGGGTTCGTCCCCCGAGGTCGGCCACTCGGGGTTCGTCCCCCGAGGTCTGCCACTCGGGGTCGGCCACTCCGAGCCAGTCCCCCGAGGTCGGCCACTCGGGGTCGGTCCCCCGAGGTCGGTCACTCAGAGTCGGTCACCCGAGGTCGGCCACTCGGTGCCAGCTGCCCGAGATGGGGCAGTCCGGGGGGCGGATACCAGGGATGAGTAAGAAACTAGGCTTGCCCGACCGACCCGTGCTGTAAGTCTGCATGATCTGATCGGGTGAGCCAAAACAATTAAGAAGACCCCCTGACAGCAAGTATCTGTCAAATTCCTGACATAATCGTTACCTGATAGAGCCGCTAAATATTAATGAGGATCAGAAGGGGCAGTTTAGATAGGTTGTCAGGCGGCTGTGGTAGTCTCACACAGCCACTAAAGCTGTCATTACCTCAGTCTGCCAACTGACCCTTCCTTAATGAGACAGGACAACTCTGACATGACAAAGAGCTTCTCCTCTCCTATATAAACCTCCCTTTGGGCTCCAAAGGGGGGGATGTTGTCATTTGCAACCATCGACTCCACTTTGAGTGCCCCATTCCGGTCCGACCCGAGTGAGTAGAATTTGACCCGCGGTTAAGCCCGAGTTCGACCCCCGTGCTACAGCAAATCGGGTCGTCTTGGTCAGACCGAGTCATCCGAAGGAGAACCAATCTTTGCTTATCGACATGATCAAATATAATAATTTTTCAGTTGCCCATTTAATTTAGTCCACATTTTTAAATTGACTGACCCATATAATTGATCAACGAGTTAACTCAATTGATCCACTCAAATCACTCAGCTAGTTCAGTTTATTTGATTTGTTCGATTCACCTACTTAACCTAGATTAATTATCTAAACCAGCTCGTCTGACTCACTTAGTTTGCACAAAGTAAATGATTTAATTAGCTCATTGATATGTTTCCATGCATGAATTGCCTAATTCGCTAGGTCGATCAAACCAAGGCACTAGAGTTTGTGGGCGAGAGAAGGCTTTGAAGAAGGCTCAGATCACTTTGGTCTCTGTTAGAGTAGTTGGGAGATATTTGAATTTGTATGTTTAAATACGAATATGACAGTTGACGAGTCGGGACCAATTTTGAAAATGATAAGTAGATTCGGACTTCTTCATAAATACATTCTGTTGGTAATTGGTTGATTCATATACATGTAGTTCTGAATTCGCCACGACGACGACCAATTTTGACCGTAATATTAACGTACGGTATATCTAATCAAAAGATATATTCAGCAATATTAAACTCAAATACTTTGCATACTCATGCCACTGCTGAAAATCAACAATCATTCATCTCTCCACCATCCACCAGGTGATCTCTGCACACGATCCTTGTAGTTGTGCTCACTCTTTTATCTGCACACTTCTTCCACGCTCGGATACATCCCTGCACTTTCTCCGACACCTTATTCCTCACGCAGCCCCACACCGGCCACGACGTCAGCCCTTCCACCTCCCCCTGCAGCTCCCCCACCACTTTCCCCATCGCCGGTCTCCTCTCCGCTTTCTCCGACACACATTTCAAGGCCACTCTGAGCATCCTACCAACCGGCCTCCTCATGTACTCCGGCAGCGACACTCTCTCGTCGTAAATCCCGGCACTCCGATCAGCTCTCACCATCCGCAGGACCCACGCGACGATCGAAGAAGGATCCCGCTCCGCGTCCATCACCTTGCTCGAGCTGATGAGCTCCAACAGCACCACCCCGAAGCTGTACACGTCGTTCTCCGGGCCCAACTTCCCGGACTCCGTGTAACGGGGATCCATGTAGCCGATGGTGCCGGCGGGCGCCGTCACCGACGGCTCGCCTCCGCCTCCGCTGCCATGCCTCACCGCGAGGCCGAAGTCGCAGAGCTTGGCGTTCCATTTGCCGTCCAGCAACACGTTGGCCGACTTGACGTCGCGGTGGATCACCAATGTCGTAGGCGAAGCCTCGTGGAGGGAGAGGATGGCTCGGGCGATTTGGAGAGCGATGGTGCCTCGGTGGGGCCACGTCGGCGGAGTCGGGGAGGAGTGGAGAAGGTCGTGGAGGGAGCCATTGGGCATCAACTCCATGACGAGGAGCTTGCTCGTAGAAACTCGACTGAACCCCACGAAATCGACGACGGAGATTGGATTACTGAGCGAAGCGAGCAGGTCGACCTCGTTGTCTAGTTTTGTCTGGTTTTCCAAGGATTGGATTCCTCCCCATGGCTTCTTGACTGCAACGGGCCGCCCGTCTTTGAGCGTGCCTCTGTAGACACTTCCATGGCTTCCTTTCCCAATCAACTGCGAGGGATCAAATCTCTTGGTTGCCTCTTCAATTTCCTCGTAGCTGAACTCCTTCATTCTTCTTTAACTATTTGATCCCTTTGAAAGCTGGGGAAGAATCAAGGTCGGGCGGGGATACTAATAAAGAAGGCTAAAGCAGAGGCATCTATCCACCTTGTGAGCTGCCAAAGTGTAAGGAAAGATGCATGCCAACTGCTCTTTTCTTTGGCCCCTCCCTCCATATTGACGAGAGTTTTAGTATTCCCGAGGTCGAAAAAATCTCATTAATTATTTTTGCAAAATCAGTATGTCCATCCTCCCTACGTATTAGTCATAGCATCCGAGCTAGTAGCCTTCGTGATTTATCTCTTCCGTGTTAATTTTGGGACGGATTAACGGAAATACTGAGAACGAATGAATCACCTTTGCACCACCAAAAGTTTTACCATGCAAAATCTCGATCTTCTTCAATTTTGCATTGACTAATTAATTAAATTGGCTCATGATCGATCAAGAATGTCTTTGTCATATCTGTATCATATTTAATCTATTAAGATGACTCAGCCAACCTACTGAAAAGTACTAACAACTCCAATATGCTCCACACCTTCGCTGTCTTCCTCACTGTTTGTTTATGATATTTATGATTAGAGAATGTTGATTACGAAATAATTAACAGCTAGAAAACTGATGGGTGGGTGCGCAGCATTTAGTCACCTAATCAAAATAGCCATTTGCGCAAATTAATGAAAGAGGCGTCGATTCATGTATCTTGGATCTACGGTTGTGCAATCTGGTCAGGGACAGAATGATGGTATTATATTAGTTTGCCGAGAATGATGGTATTATATTATTTTGGCAAAGTCAACGTTAGAGTTGGACTCAATTTCTTTAAGATATATTTGCCACACATATGATGCTCATAGAATACGATAATCATCTCTCATGATACAACGATTTTATCTTGCGATAGTAGTACTGTAAATCACAAGACCTCCGAATCGAAGAAGTTTTTCGAAATCTCCAAATGTAAATATGGAATGCAATGTTTATTTTGCTTTGAAATGGAATGAATGAAAAGAAATTGTGAGGGGTCTTATTCATACCAAATGAAGGGGTAGAAGAATCTCTGGGTTCAATTAGATCATATTCATCCAACTTGTATTCAATGATCTAGATAGCATCCCTTCTCAAGGACACATAATGTCTCTTGATTTGATTGCCTTTCATTTGAAATCAATGGTTGAGATTGAGCCATCCGAAAAGACACTTATCTCTTTCAAGTTTGATGAACCATATTTGTTCATCTTAATTTGACAATTCAGATTAAATCATGTCACCAATGCAAGTGATTTCTCATTCACACACTAATTGATTCAAAATAAATTATTCAACAATTCCCCATATGAATGAAATTAATGCATGCATGTATGTTAACATCTAAGGAGAGTTCAATCGAAAGATTCTTATATCAAGACAAGTAGTTTCTGACTTTGAACCTTCTGTAGTAGAGTACCATCAGATTTACTAGGCTGCTTAGTGAACGTTATGTCTTAAACTACTCAACCATTTGTGTAAACCAAGACACCAACACAATAACATTTCTCACTTCTTTATAGTTCTCACTATTTTGTCCGTTTTGGCTATGAACAACATTATGGATTCATAAGTGTTTCATTGAAATGATCCGTCTTCACACTTATATAGGTGACCTCTTATAAGGAATATCCTACCATACTCTACTTTTTTAAGTGTATGAGTCATTATAAGTTTGTAACTTAAGCTTACTACATATTATAAGCAACACTTTTCCATCCTAAGAATGAAAGGGGAACTAGTCCAAGTACTTATACGAACTTTCATAATTTTGTTGTTTCGTTGAACCAAGATCATGAGATCTCCAATCAACAAGGTTGAATTACTACTATGAATATTCTTATTTGTAGATTTTTAATATCATTTTTCTTGACGTGTAGTATATTTTATCTCTCAAACCTTTTATAAACAGATTCGCTAAGTTCTATTTCGTTTGACATAATCGACAGAGATAACTACATTAGAGATTAACTCCCTAATGGTATTGCATTGTCGATCGAAATATTATGACTTACTATTATATATGCTATTTTGTGTCATTGCAATTGTCAATTGATTATCATAATGTATCATCATGGTAGACACTGACTTTGTTTGAATAGGTATTAAAGAAGTCAAGATCTTCCTTTTGTTTGAATCTCTTTGCCACTAGTCTTGTTTTGTACTTATCAATAGTTTCATTAGTCTTATATATCTTCTTTATGATCCTTTACATCCTAACAGTTTGATTTCAGGTGGAACATCCTTCAATTCCCATGTATGATTTTGCATGATGGATTTTATTTTAGTATTGATGGCTTCATTCCGAAAAGGAGCCTTGAGACTTAATAAAGCTTCAGTTATTATCCTTGGATAATTTTCCAACATATAAGTTATGAAATCAGGATCAAATGAGTTTACTATTTTAGTCCTATTAACGTGTCTTGGTTCTTTCTTATTTCCAAAATTATTTATATTCATAGTTTTATAAGTTCTTTTATTTGAACTTTCTTTTTTCCTCACTTTCCAAGGAAAAATATTTTCAAAAAATTCAACATTCCTCGATTCAATTGTTGTTCTAACATGTTCATCAAGAACTATTGATATATGTACCAAAAACCAATATGCACATATTATTATTAACATATCCAAGAAAAATGCAATCGATTGTCTTTGGTTTTATCTTACCGTACTTTGACTTAGGCACTTCCACCTTAGCCAAATAATTCCATACTTTCAAATATTTATAAGAAGGCTTAGACCCTTCAATAACTCATAAGGAGTTCTATCATTCTTTTTGTGAGAAATTTTATTGAGAATATGGTTTGTCATTAAAATAGCACCCCCCAATTATGGGGTAAGCCTGAACTTATCAACATACCATTTATCATTTCTTTAAGAGTTCTATGTGAGATCGGTGGCATCAATAAAGGGGGGGGGGGGGGGGACAAGCAACCGAATGTGGAAAACCTCTCGGCTAACTCTAGAAGTTCGAAGCGTCGCGTACTTTTTCTTGGAGCCTCCTTGGTCGCAGAGCTTCACCTTAGCCCTTTAACTTAGCAGTGAATGAGTAGTAGGATGAAGAATTTTGATGTCTTGAATCCTCAGCTCGAATCCCTATATATATAGGTCACTCAGGCGCCTGTATCCCTATAGGGGCGCTTCTCGGACACCCCCAAGCCCATAAGGGTGCCCGAGAGCGCGCCCGGGTGTTGGGCACTGGAATGACTCGGGCGCTTAGGAGCCTCTCTGGCGGCTCTTAGGCTACAGTTTACTTTCCGCTTTACTTTTGCTCTCCTTTCTTGTTTCCAGCTTCAAGTTCCTGCAAGACAAGCAAATACACAAAACAAGCAAACATCCTAGACCAACTTTGTAAGTCTACCTAACTTACTAGACTTTTCTTGGAGTCAACTCTCCAAGACTTTACTACCTAAGGTCAACGCCTTAGGGTTTCACAATGCCTAGCCTTACTCACTAGGTCTTTACCATGCTTGGCTTCACTCAGTAGGACTTTTACCCAGCTTCAGTCACTAGGACTTCGTGTCCGATCCTCGACTAGGACTTCATGCCCAATTCCTCGAACTAGGACTTCGGTGCGCAACTTTCGGCCAGGTTTTTGTGCCCAATTCCTCGAACAAGGACTTCAGTGCCCAACCCTCGGCCAAGTCTTCATGCCCAATTCCTCGAACCTGGACTTCCTGCCCAGTTTTACTCACCAAGATTTCGGTACCTTGCCAAGGACTTCTTTGGTAGTTATCTGATCCCGACTAGACTTCTTTCTACTAAACATCAAGTCTTATTTGATTTAGTCCTTCGTTGAACCGACCAGATAGGTTTAGTCTCACTATCAAATATCAAGTCCTGTTTGACTTAACCCTTAGTCAAGCTGACCAACATTGGGTGCTAATCACTCTGCCAAACATCAGGTCCTATTTGGCTAACCTTTAGTCAAACTAACCAACCCTGGGTGCTAATCACTCTACCAAACATCATGTCATGTTTGGCTAACTCTTTGGTCAAACTGATCTAACATGGGTTTTACTCTACCAAACATCAAGTCCTATTTCGCTTAACCCTTGGTTAGATTGACTAGACCTTGGTATATAGTCAAACATCGAAATACCAGAGCTTGACTATTCATGTTTGATGCTTTTTGCACCAACAATCTCCCCTATTTTGATTTTTGATAATAATCTTAAGTTAGGCTTAGATCTAAGGGTTTTAGGTCAATATTTGTGAGAAAAAAATTAAAATTTCTAACTTAAGGTACTCTCTCCCCCTTTGACACACATCAAAAAATATATATATATAAGCCAATAGAGATTTTAAGTTTAAAATTTGCACTAACAATGTAATTTTCGAAAATACTTAAGATTTTTGATAAAAAGCATGATTTTCAAAAACCTCCTTTTTAAAAAAAAAACTATGTACCCTTTTTCTAAAACTATTTTAAGGAAAACATAGCACTTGAATTTTTTTTTTTGAAAAACATAAATACTTTATTGATATGGGCTTCCCTAAATCTGACATAATCTTAGGAACCTTGTTGACCACAAGAAAATTTCCTGTGTTTTATAGATTTTTCAATCAAAATAAAGTATTTTCAATATGTAAAGAAGAATAATTTTTCTTTAGTTTGGATTCCTCCCCAATCTGACACAATCCTAAGAAATCTTGTTAATTACAAGAAAAACTTTCCTATGTATCTTGGAGATTTTTCCAAACTAAGTAATTTGTCAAAAATTTCCAAAAATTATTTATAAGACTAAATGGTTTTCAAACATGTTTAAGATATAGTATTTTCAAAAAATGTAGTGATTTTGAAGTGATTGTAGTTTTTGAAAATATAGTGTTATTGAAAATTATAATAGGTCTTTTAATTTGAACTCCCCCTAAGCTTGACACAGTCCTAGGAAGCTTGTTGACCACAAGATGATCTTCCTCTACGTCTTAGGGTTTTGATTCAAACAAAAAGGATAATATAATAGAATTTTTTTAAAAAAATGAAAAAAATCAGAAATCAAAAGATAAATTATTCTTTTGATTGGAACTCCCCCTAAACATGACACAATCCTAGGAATCCTTGCAGATTATAAGGAAAACTTCCTATGTATCTTTATGGTTTATCGCGATCCAAATCATAAGAGCAATTTAAAGCATATTTTTCATTTTTTTTAAATAAAACATGATATTCATTTTGAAAGACATAATGAACTTTTGAATGAATAGTTTTTTAAAAAATAATTTTTCAAGTAAAAACATTTTGAAAGACATAATAAATTTGAAAGAATAGTTTTCAAAAATAATTTTTCAAAAACTAACTCCCCTGAGCTTGACACATTCTGGCTACCCTTATTAACTCAACGAACTCTACCTAAGTGTCTTAAGGGACTTTAGTGTTAGCCTAAAGGGTTTGTGTCTAAGTGCGGGTCAAACAATTTTCAAAAAGATGTATAAATTTTTGAAAACTATTTATAAATACACACAATCATGCATGAAATTCATTAAAATATTATTATGTTTAAATCATAATTTTGAAAATAAGTTTTTAAGAAAATATTCTAAGGTTTTTTGAAAATATTTTGAAAAATATTTATCAATTAATTAGTCTTTATTATCTCACCCATACTAAGTGTCGTAGTATAAACAAGCATGGCAACCTTATGGGTGTTGTGAGATGCTTGATTAATTATTCTCAATTTAAATTTATAGATTGTTTGACCTTGAGTTAGATTCAGGTTTAACAAGTAGTAACTTAAAAATAAATTTCAATAATTGGCTTCTAGGTCTTGGCGAGGTACAAAGGTCTTCTTGGGTATCGGAACAATGACCCTTTCCATGACAAAGCCTTTTAAAGAAATGATACTTTTAATTTACTCTTTGAGAAACCCTGGTCTAACTAGTTTAGGATGTGGTGTGGTAGTTTCGGCTAGTTCCACTTAGCTAAGTCGACCAAATTGGATACTCTTTACCCTCCCTGACTTCTTAGACTAAGCTTTCCTAATGTGCTATCATCTCACCCCACCCTGGTACTTTGTTAGGCATGTATCAAACAACCTTTTTCCTATCTTGCCATTCTAGATTAAGCATTAAATAAACTAACATGAATGACATGGTAGATATAAAGAAAAATAAGTTAATGCATGAGCATGACAATTATGTATGTGTCAATCAAGTCAAAGCATTTTAATTAGATTTCTAATAAAGTATTATATTCTCAATTTGATATAGATCGTGTGAACTCTCGAATGCGTCAATCCACTTTGACACATTTGTTATTATTAAGTTGATTGTTCCAGTTGGGTAGAATTTTATTTAGTTTCATAATTAAAAGAATTATTTAATTAGAATTTAGTTCATGAACATATTAGCAAATTTTGAATTTTGAATTAAGGTTTTTAATTTTGAATTTCTAATTAAAGTTGAATTGTTAATTAAAATTTAAGATTTACTCTATTAATAATTTTGGGTTTAAATTCACATTTCCATTAATTCAAATAATTCTGTTTCCTTTATTGATTTTTTTGATTTTAAGTTTTCTATTTTATTTAATATTTCTATTTTATTTGATTTCTTGTAAGATTTTTTAATAAAAGCTTCAATTTGGATTAATTCATCAGGTATTATATTTTCAGAATCATCTTTATCTTCGAAATTATACTCAAAATCAATAATTAATATTTTAATTAAAAATTCATTATTATCTTGAAAATTATTAGGATTATCTGTTGGAGCAATCGGCCCTAAGATGGTCCGGAGTGACCATGGGTTTTAATGTTTGGGCAAAGGGTTTAAGTTAGGTTTACCCTTGTATTTGATATGCGTATGTTGAATGTGCAGGTTGTACAGGTTACGCATATGGACTTGATTGGACGGTCTCGGTACGGTGAAGGATGGCATGGAGGCAAGCTGGAGGCTTGCGTGCGCATCCGAGGGACTTTGGACAGCAGGGACGATGAGCTGATGGGCGCGGACTTCGAGGCATGCGTGAAGGATGGCATGGAGACAAGCTGGAGGATTGCGTGCATCCGAGGGACGGGAGCCGAAGATGAAGAGGGCGCGAAGGCAACAGTCGAGGCTGCTGAAGAGGAGTCAGTCGAGTCGTGAGAGTACGAGTGCTGTGTGATTGTACTCGGGAAATCCTAGAGTTTGAGTGCGGAGTGGAATGTACTCAGGAAGGGTGACCTTAGGTGGGTGAGTAGACCAGTCGACTGGCCTGGGGGCAGTCGACTGATAAAACTCACAGAAGGGTTCTGGCCTGGGACCAGTCGACTGCCCTGGGGGCAGTCGATTGGTAGGTGGCTGGTGAGCTGGCAAATTCGAACGTTGGGAGTGTCAACGGTCGAATTTGGCTGGCACCAGTCGACTGCCATGGGGGCAGTCGACTGGTAGCGAGAAATCAACCCCGAGTCCTATTTAAAGAGGACGTTGTGGTGGCTGAATTTCTTGACGAAACCTGCTTGGGTAAAGCCGGTTAGTAGTCTACTGTGTTCACAAAGCGTCCAAGGTGTTGTGGTGAGGTTTCTCCACCCACAAGGAGCGACACGTGATAGCCGGAGGTTATCCGGGGAGTGATCCACCGACGGATTGTTGGATTAGTCACCCGGCCGGGGTGGATACCAACTAAATACGGTTTGTTAGTGTTTGTTCTTTGTTGTTGGTTTTATTATCTTGTATTTCCGCTGTGCAAACTAACAACGTAGGTTGAAAGAATCAAAGAAACGCTATTCACCCCCCTCTAGCGTACGGAATCGATCCTAACAATTGGTATCAGAGCGATGGACCGCTCTTGATCGGACTAACCGCCGAGGGAGCAACCGCTAGAGGTGAAAAATCATGGAAGATAAACTTGGTGACAACATCTACACCCCACCGCCCTATGACAATGAAGATTTCGATTTTTGGCGAGCGAGGATGAAGAATTGGCTTAGCATGGAATGGGAGTGCATGGTCATGCTAGAAGAGCCATTCGATGTCCCAAAGGACAAACATGGAAAGAAGCTTCGTCCCAGAAATTGGACTCAAGAGCAACAAGACTACTCTAGGGCAAACAAGAAGGTAATAGATATATTAATTGATGTTTTGCCTAACAATGTCTTGAGTGGTGTAGGGACATATGAAAATGCGTGCGAATTATGGAGCAAAATAGAAGATTTTCATAAGAACACCATCCAAGCTAAGTCAAAAGAAGATTCCAATGAAGTGAGCTTCATGATTCAAGAAGAGGAGAGAAATGAGTCATCCACTTCATCAAGTCAAGTGTCAACTTCTTCAAGTGAGGAGGAGGAGCTAAGTGATAGATCATCGACCTCCTCAAGAGAAGAAGAAGAAGAGGTCACCACCTCAAGGATTGAGGGGGAGGAGAGACCCTCATCTACACGTGATCAAGAGGAAGCCTCCACATCGTCAAAAGTTGAAGAAGTAGTCAACCTAGCATCTACCTCTACCAAAGCCAAGAGAAAGGACCACATTATATGCTTTGGGTGTAATGAAAAGGGGCACTACAAGGACAAGTGTCCAAAAGGTAAAAGAGAGGTAACTTCTAAACCCGGGTCAATTTCGGTTAAATCTAACATGGGTTGTAGGAATAAAGAGGCTCAAGCTAAGAAGAAAATTAGATGCTTCACGTGTGGAGAGCTAGGACACTACCACATAAGATGCCCAATGAGTGGAAAGCTCAAGAAAATGGAGCATCTAAGAAGATGGGAGAAAGAAGAGAGAAGGAAGCAAAGATCACAACACGGAGGGACTACAAGGGTAAGGGAGGTAATTCCTAACCCTAGGTCAATTTGCCATTCAAATTTAAATACCTCCATGAATGTTAGAACTAATGCAAATTGTTCATCCATGCATGCTAGATTTCATGAAAACTGCCTAATGGTGCATAACTTTGGTTTTAAATATAATGATAGGACTAAGGATAATAAGGTAGATCAATATTCTAAGAAAAGCATGCATCATGGTAAATCTAGGACCTTTGTATCTAAAGATCATGGCACTAATCCCAAGAAGGGAAAGAATGTGCCTAAGAAAATGGGTAGTTCTAGGGATGTCAAAAGTGGACATATGGACTCCAAAATTAAAGGTCTAGAGAGGGAAAATCAAGCCTTGAGGACAAGGCTTGATACATTAGAAAAAGCCCTAGAAAGATTCACGGCTGGATCTAAGGGCTTAGACATGGTGTTGGGTAGCATCCAACCCAACTATGATAGATCGGGATTGGGGTACCGATCTAAGACCTCCAAGGGCAATGGAAAGAAGCATGTTGGGAAAACATACAATCTTAGTAAGGAGGGAAAGTCCAAGGATGACAAGGGAATGCCATCCAAGATTAAAAAGGTAAATTTTGTAGATCAAGAGTCACCGGTGGCACACCGGTGTGGCCTAGTGTGGATGGAGTCACCTAGGGAGGTGACAAAGGCTAAGAGCTCAAGGGGGAGCTCTAGGAGCCTTTGGGGTCCATGGTAAATGGATCTCAAAAGTTTCTCCCTTAGGAAATTAGATGAAATATGCCAAAAAGGGGGTTGGAAGACTTAGGTAAGTCTTAATCCTAGATTTTGTCACATTAAAAGGAGAATTTAGGGGGAAAAAGATGAAAAAGAAGAGTTAATTGATAAAATTGAGGTTTAATGGTGGAACACCATATAATTCAATGATATAAATGAGTTGTGATCAAGGAGAAGGGGATGCATTGAAGAGAAGTGAGAATTAGCACTTTTAGGATGAGCTCATTTGATACTCTTTAGAAGAAGTAGGATTTCGTGCCAATCTTGGGATTTGAAGTACACTTATTTGGAAACATATTTTTCCCAAGTAGATATTGGCTTCACAAATTTCCCCACGAAATTTCAGAATTTTTGGAGATTTGTAGAATTTTTAGGACATTTCTGAAAGTCGGGCTAGAAAACCTGAAATTCAGGTACCAGTCGACTGCCCTGGGGGCAGTCGACTGGTAAGAGCCCAGAAACATTCTGTGAGTTTTGGGAGTCGACTGCCACAGGGGCAGTCGACTGGTCTGTAGGCTGAAATGAAAATAGGTGTATTGGACAATCAAAATTACAAATTTGGATTATAGGATATGGCTGTGGATTTAAAGTCTTAATTATGATCTCATATTCCTTAAATGAAGTGTTATCTCATGGGTTAATAAGGATTTATTTATATTTTGAAAATCAAGGAAGATTGATAAAGTTTCCCTAAGTATCTAAGATTTAGAGGTTAAACAGGGAACATTGAGGACAATTCCATGTGTCGAATTATGATGGGTAGATTTGACAAACACATGGGATTAGAAATGAATTTAAAAGTTGATACTTAATGCAAAATCCTTAAGAAACTTAGATGTGTACCAAAAGTCAAGTACACTTGATATTTCCATGATATTATATTTTTCTAGGATAGGGTATATCCTAGCAAGTGTGCTTGCAAACGTTAGAGTTTTTAGATGTTGTTGAGTTCTTATTGACACTAGGGATAAGGGTGCTTGGGGAGCAAGCCTTTAATGGTGTTCAAAGGGAAAAGAACTCGGGTGTTAGGTTGGGAAGAACCTAACTTGGTGTTAGGAGGTTAAGTTGGGTAGAACTTAACCCTTTGAAAATGAAAATTGGGAGAAGGCATGGGTTAAGGGGGAGGTTGTCTCCTATTTGCCTTAATTTTCATAAGAAAACTTTTGGGTTTTGTACCAAACATGGGAATGGGGATAGATACGTGGTGAAATGTATTTTTCCCAAGTAGGTATGGGTACCACAAAGTTCTCCACGAAATTTGGGAATTTTTGGAGATTTGTGGAATTTCTGGCGTGTTTCTGAAATTCGGCCAGAAAACTGATTATCAGAGTATCAGTCGACTGCCCTGAGGGCAGTCGACTGGTCAGGGTTGATGTGGGTATCTAGCAGCTGACTTGAGTCGGAGTGATTAAAAACAAGTGTATGGGGGGTTGGTACACGCTGTTTAGGACCATTTGGGATTAAAAGAATCAATAATTGGGTTATTGTTGAGTTCTTTTTGATGTATAGCAAAGGGGGAGAGATGTTGGGTTTAAGTGGGAAACCAAACATACCTTTGCTAGAAACCCTAGCTTTAGGGGAGCTAAGATTAAGGGGGAGCATGATTGCTCCATTCTTGGCGTAAGGGGAACCTTGGAGAGGTTCTTAAAAAGCCTTTGTAAGTCCAGTGTAAGGGGGAGCTTGGGAGAAGCTTTAAAAAGCCCGGTTTGGTGGAAAATCCTAACTTGGAAGGTTAGGTGGTAAAAGTCCTAGCTCGGAGGGCTAGGTGTTAGAAAATCCTAACTTGGAGGGTTAGGTGGTGAAAATCCTAACTTGGAGGGCTAGGTGTAAAATTCCTAACTTGGAGGGTTAGGTGTGGGATGCCTTGGGATAAGGATCCGGTTATGCATTGCATATGCATTCATTTAGCATGGTTTTTGCTATTTACTACTATCTTGCTTTCTTAACTTAAACGGATTGCCAAACATCAAAAAGGGGGAGATTGTTGGAGCAATCGACCCTAAGATGGTCCGGAGTGACCATGGGTTTTAATGTTTGGGCAAAGGGTTTAAGTTAGGTTTACCCTTGTATTTGATATGCGTATGTTGAATGTGCAGGTTGTACAGGTTACGCATATGGACTTGACTGGACGGTCTCGGTACGGTGAATGATGGCATGGAGGCAAGCTGGAGGCTTGCGTGCGCATCCGAGGGACTTTGGACAGCAGGGACGATGAGCTGATGGGCGCGGACTTCGAGGCATGCATGAAAGATGGCATGGAGGCAAGCTGGAGGCTTGCGTGCATCCGAGGGACGGGAGCCAAAGATGAAGAGGCCGCGAAGGCAACAGTCGAGGCTGCTGAAGAGGAGTCAATCGAGTCGTGAGGGTACGAGTGCTGTGTGATTGTACTCGGGAAATCCTAGGGTTTGAGTGCGGAGTGGAATGTACTCAGGAAGGGTGACCTTAGATGGGTGAGTAGACCAGTTGACTGGCCTGGGGGCAGTCGACTGATAAAACTCACAGAAGGGTTCTGGTCTGGGACCAGTCGACTGCCCTCGGGGCAGTCGACTGGTAGGTGGCTGGTGAGCTGGCAAATTCGAACGTTGGGAGTGTCAACGGTCGAATTTGGCTGGCACCAGTCGACTGCCATGGGAGCAGTCGACTGGTAGCGAGAAATCAACCCCGAGTCCTATTTAAAGAGGACGTCGTGGTGGCTGAATTTCTTGACGAAACCTGCTTGGGTAAAGCCGGTTAATAGTCTACTGTGTTCACAAAGCGTCCAAGGTGTTGTGGTGAGGTTTCTCCACCCACAAGGAGCGACACGTGATAGCCGGAGGTTATCCGGGGAGTGATCCACCGACGGATTGTTGGATTAGTCACCCGGCCGGGGTGGATACCAACTAAATACGGTTTGTTAGCGTTTGTTCTTTGTTGTTGGTTTTATTATCTTGTATTTCTGCTGTGCAAACTAACAACGTAGGTTGAAAGAATCAAAGAAACGCTATTCACCCCCCTCTACCGTACGGAATCGATCATAACATTATCTTCATGATTATTAATTAAGGTTTCATTATTAGCTAGAAAATTATTAGGATTATCTTCATGATTGTTAATTAAAGTTTCATTATTATATTCAAAATTATTAGAATTATCTTCAAATTTATTAATTAAAGTTTTATTATTATCTTTAAAATTTTTAGAATTATCTTGATGATTATTAATTAATGTTTTATTATTAACTACACAATTATTAAGATTATTTTCATGATTATTTATTATAGATTTATTATTACGGTAAATTTGCTTTAAATCCCTAATGGCAAGTCAAACTCTACATTCAATCCCCATTTGAGTTTTTCTTTGTGTTAACTCCCTAACAGATTGAGTATAAAAGACTGAAAATTGAGTATACATCAGTGAAAAATGAGTATAAAAGAGTGAAAAGTGAGTATAAAAGAGTGAAAATTGAGTATGCAGTTTCTTGATGTGGTGGATGCAACCTTACATACTCAATTTTCTAACTTTTATACTCATCTTTCTTTAAATAATACTCACAAAGCTGTCTTATCAATCCCATCAGGGACTGCATGCAAATAAAAGTTTGGGTAGGGATTGCATGCAAATATGAGTTTGGAAGTGGGGAGTTTAAGAAAATTTATCATCAGAATTATTAGGATTATTAATTAAAATTTTATTATTATCTTCAAAATTATTTGAGAAGTTATTTAAAAGATTAAAATTAATTTTTAAAATTATAGCATTAATAAAAAAAATTAAGGAGTTAATATTCAATATTTTAATATTATCAATATATTATTTATATCCATTAACTAATTTATCATGTAACATATTTACTTTATTATGCAAAAAAAACTAATTTAATAAGAAAATCTTCATTAGTAGGGATAATTTTAAAAATATTATCATGCATATTAAATTTTACACTAGCAGGAATATTTTTACGAAAATTGATTTTTGTACCTTCTTTACCATCCTCGCATTTCTCGGTATTGTGGACTGATAGGAATCATTTTGTTGATTATTTTAGTTGCTAAAATCTAAGTTTGACCCATATTTTACTTGCTTAATTGTAAATTTACCCTAGGTTCTAGGACTTGCTTTTATTTTGGACTTAATTGTAAATCTTTACATATTTGAATTATTTGGCCACTAAATTTTTGATATATTTTTGTAGGCATGAAAGGATCATGGACCTAGGTCAGTCTGGGTCAAACTTGAGTCGGAAGTGGACCCGGATTGAGTGATCAAGCTTCAAATTAATCTGGGCCGTCCGATTCAAAAATGGCTAGATCTGAGCCATCTGGGACCATCTGAGGTGATCCGAGCTAGGGTTAAGGCTGATCAATCACTCAGGTCAAGATCTGAGATTTTTATCCAAATCAGAGATCATTCAACCGTTGGATCGAGCTCAGAGGGTTCTAGACTGTTCATCCAAAGATCAGGTTGATCTGGGCCATCCATTGTAAATCTGGAAGATCCGAGCTACCCCGAGGCAGATCTTGACCCTTGATCAACATCATCAAAGTTTGGTTCAGATCGGACAAAGATCGACCGTTGGCTTCATCCAAAACAATCTCAGCCGCTCATTCCTTAGTATTTAATCAAATTCTCCCCAGGTTGCACAGTGTCACGTCTTCACCGCAGTGTTTCTTCGTCTTCATTTTTCTTCATGTTTTCTTTGAGTTTTCTTCAGTTTTCTTCAATCCGTGGGCACGACCACTCAATTTCTTCATTGGAACAAGATCTGGATCAATTGGAGGAAGCTTCTGTGGAGATTTCAGCTCAAAATTGCACCGGAACAGAGCTGTTTGAGGGTTTCGGCTGTTTTGTGACCCGATTGCCTGGATCTCACCCGCGTGCCATTTCCGTCCATCTGAGCCATCTGTAGGGGGTCCTCGGGAATGCTCAGAAGATCTTCAAATCATCATCGCAATCCATTATATTGAGATCGAGGAGTTCGGACTGGATTTCCCAACTGCGTGCAGTTTGTGAGCCGAGTCGAGATTGAAGCTGTTTTCCAACTGATTTGTGGAGCTGAAGGGGTTCTTGGCTTGCCCTTGTGTGACGGCAAGGAGGTTTTGAGCTAGGGAAGGATTGAGGCTTAGTTTCCGTAGCTAATTTCTTTTGTTTTAGATGTAATTTCCATTTCCACAGTTTGTTTCATTTATGTCTTTGTATCAACCACTTTAGTTTCATTGTCTGAATCATTTCTGTAGTAGTTAAGTTTCAATTCTGCAAGTAGTTGGCTAATGAGTTTGTTTAGTGCACAATTGCTTTTAATTTTAGTTTAATTCCTGTTTAATTTCCGGCGTATCAAGTTTCAGCTTGCGTATCAGCCCTGTTCTGCAAATTTCAGTTTGGTTTCTGAATTCTTCAGCCTATTTCCAATTCGATTAGTGTCTAGTTTAATTCCTACAACTGAAGACAACATTTAGTTTATTAATGCAATTGATCTGAGTTTGTTGAGCAATCTAGTTTTATTTCTACATTTTCAGTTCAGCTTGTTTTGCATCGATCTTTATTTCTGCAACTTGGATCCCATATCTGCTAGTTCATCTCATTCTGCACATTGTCAGCTATCATTTCTGAAGTTGTATCAGTGAAGTTCTGCATTTAGATTCCAGCACTTGAACTCCTTTGCTTTGTTCGATTTTGCATCCAATTCGTGACATCTGAAATTGTTAGTGATATGAGAGAAGTGTCCTAAGGCAATCGCCTTATGATTGTAAACATTTATTTTAATAAATGATAATTCACTATTTGAGTATACATGTTTGTGTATTTGATTGGGATCTTAAACTCATCTACTGAATGTCCGCAATACAACTCACAGCATAAGAGAATTTGTGATGGGATCACAACTTGTGATTATCTCTATATGTGCAAATGTGAAGTATTGAAAATATCCCTAGTCGATGAATTGATAAAAACGGACACTATCAATTCTGTTGAGACTAGCATGGGTTATTCTCTAATCAGCTAATTCTCACTGGCTGGTGACATTGGGATGTCCGGAGATAAACATGGATGCTAGTTAAGGGAACTAGTTCATTGGAGTGACTAGCTGTAAAACTTCATATGGTTATCTATATAAATATGTCGATGAAGTTCTTACTGCAGCTTAAGTGCGATGTTCCTTTGACTTGCGGTGTTCAAGTCATCTTGGTCATGGAGACTTATACTTTAACATCTTAAGCAAGCATCTCCAAGGAGGTGTGGACCCAGGATGATTGGGTATAAGCCAAAGTGCCCGATGATGTTTGAACAGCCTACAAAGGATTCACCACTCCTTGCGAGGAGATGTATACCCAGGCCTATCGTCGGATTGTTACTCAAAAACCTCTGGCCAGAGTATATCATGTTAAGAGTGCGAGTCTCTTAAATACATGAGAGTAATTAGAAATCCAAAGGACGAAAAAGACATTACTTGGGCTAGGTGTGACGTAGTCAGCCTAGTGGGGACTGACACAAATAGACCGTGTCCTGAACCAAGTGGGTATAAGGTGGTGAAGTAAATGGGGCACGATTCATTAGAGCTGCTGAAGGGTTTCAGAATAATTTCTTTTGAGGTCAAACCGTTGATCTTTCGATTAATTGGGGATCATGATGTACTACTAGGTGCCACTCATGATCGTTCTATAATTAGTTGATTATAGGCGGCCAACATAAATCGAAAGCCTATTTAGTCACACGCACTACGAGTAATCCGAGGGATTTAAAACGAGTTGAAAATTGGATTTTCCGATCAAGAGAAATAAGACGAATCTGAGTTAATCAGAGGCGCAATGGAAGCTAAAAATGGCTAAGTCTTTTGAAGGCTTATTGGGCGAATTAAATGAGTTTAATTCGCGACCGGTTCGGGTTGGTTTGGCCGGCCAAAGAGGGTGCCAAACCCCCCTTGGGTGGCCGGCCACAATAGAGGAGAAAACCAATTAATTTTGGTTTAATTAATAAAATAAATCCAGCGCGATTTATTTTATAAATTATGGATAAATAAATTTGTATAAAGAAATTTATATAAATAAATTTATAGAAATTTATTCTTTTTATGGAAGATTAAAATAATCCATGAATTGATTTATTTTAATTTTATAAAATCAATTATGAATTGATTTTTCCATAATAAGAAAGTTTATAAATTTCTTATAAAATTTATTCTATAATTTAAAGAGAAGAAGAATTTGTTTTATTATAAATTAGTTATAATAAGACTCGGCTTAAACGGAATAATTAATAAGAAAATTTATGAGATAAATTTCTTATAACTAATTCCGTTAATTCCGTTAATTCGGTTTAGAGGGAGACTAAGCAAAGGAGTTGCTACTATATAAAGGAACCAAAGGCAAGCCCTTATTCCGAATCAAGTAATAGAGCTTTCCCTCTCTCTCTTCTCTTCTCTCCTCCTTCCCCCTCCCTTCCATTAGGGCCGGCGCCCACCCTAGCTTCATTAGGGCCGGCGCCCAAACTACACCAAGGCAAGGTGTTGCCGTGAGCTTCAAGGAGAAGAAGAAACCAACCAAGAAGAAGAAGAAGAAGCGGATCACATCTCCCTCTCTCTCGGAATTCGATTCCGTTACTTCGTTGGTTAGTTTCCTAATTTTTCTCTTGATCTTCTAAGTTGTGCCCATAGAGAATCTAGTAGTTCTCGTCGGCACAAAACTCGTGACTTTGCGAAGTCATCCCGAAGAGAACTCGGCGTGGACGCGAATAGAGGCGGAGCTTCCAAGGGACGCTACGGTTGGATCTCGTTCCTTACTTCGAGTTACGAGAGGTATAATGTAAATTAGTTTACTTTTCTGCAAAGTTTTATTTTATGATTATGTCAACACACTATAAGGTTGCATGCTAGATACGTGGTTAAAATAATTTAGGAAATTATTTTATGCTAATTCTTCCGCTGCACGTAAAAATTTTGAATTTTACGAACCCGTATCCCTGTCGACATGCACCCGGTCCCAATAGAAATTCTGCATTTAATTCTTGTTTACCTGCGCATCATTTATGCATCTAGTTGTCTGAATTTTCTGCAGCTGTACTTTGAAGTTCTGCATTCCTTTTTGCCTTTAGTTGTTTCCGAATTGATTCCGAACCGTGGTTTTCGTCTGCACATTACATTGTAGCTTGTTCAATCCCATTGTATTTGGTTTGTTGTTGAATTGCTACATTGGAATTGTACTGCATTTCTACACATTGTTTCTGCACTCATCATTTCTGCATTCATGCATTCCGTTTCTGCATTAGATGAATTTTTGATTGATCAGCAACTAGCTTCGGAATTCTTTCAGCTCATGCACAACACTTCACTTATAGCTTTACCTTCCAGCTGAATTGATCAAGTTATCTTTGAATTGGCAGTCTACAATTTCTGCATTCAGTAGCAACTTTTGGCACATAAATATCTCTCTTGTGTATCAAGTTTGTTTCACTTTTCCACTTTGTATCAAGATGAAACTACAGCTTGATTGGTGTCCAGTTACATGCAATTTTGGTGTGCTATAGAGGTTTTGCCCTTCATTGCGTTTTTATTTTCAATTGAAACCAAACCCAGATTTTATTTGAAACCCGAAAATATTTGACGACACATAAACTCGAGCTTGAATCAAACAACCTCAACTAGCCCTAGGAAAAATACGACCTGTGGCCCCTTTACTACGTTTTCATTCTTTGATAGCAAAAAGGGTTTCCAACTTACACATATCTAAATTTTGAGACCCACATTTGTGACACCTAGTTAGCGGGCTCCATCATGGACCCGCTTATCCTCTAGTCTTGGCACTGGTTCTTGTAGTGCTCATGCTTTTATCACTTGAAGCATTGGATGTGGCTCTTATCCCACTGGACTCCTGGCGCTGGTACCTCCGTTGCCACCGGTGAAGTCGTTCGTATCTTACGAGTAGGACACTTATTTTTATAGTGTCATCTCTCCCTACACTTGAAATAGATTATATAAAATTTAAAATTAGACATTTAAGAAAAATATGCCCTTTTCACCCTTGTCTCCCCCTCAATTCCTGGCCTTCTTGCTCCTTCGATGATGAGTCCAATCAGAGCCACATCCTCTGATACCAATTGTGAGATCGGTGGCGACGATAGAGGGGGGGGGTGAATATCGACTTTTACTTCCTTTCATCTTCGAGTCGTTCATTCATTCAACTTTGTAATAGAGTCTTTATTTGCATAGCGGAATAAATAAAAACAACAGACATAGTAAACATGCGGGATTTTACTTGGTTCCCAACCCCCAGAGTTAGTACGTCTAAGACTTAATCATGGGAGGCGCCCATCCACTAGTGGTCTCCTTTTCAGAAGCTTTTCGGAGGCGAAGAAACTCATCTTACAGTTTTGAGTACAAGCACAAATAAGGAAAATAACACTTTACAACTTATTAACAAGCAAACCAAATGTGGAAAATCTCTTGGTCATCTCTAGAAGTCCGAAGCCTTGTGTTCTTCTTCTTGGAGCCTCCTTTGTCGTAGAGCTTCACCCTAGCACATTAACTTCTCAATGAATGAGAAATAGGATGAAGAATTTTGATGTCTTGAATCCTTGGCTTGAATCTCTATATATATAGGTCACTCAAGCACTCGTATGCGTATAGGGGCACCCTCAATGTGTTCCAATCTGATATGCGTCTGCGTACACATCGCAGGGATAAGAGGAAGGGCTCTCGGGAGCCCCAAGCCCATTAGGGCGCCCAAGAGGTTGTGGGCACTCAGGAGCCATTAGGGCATCCGTGTGTTGGGCGCTCGAATAACTCTTGGGCGCTCGAGTGACTCGGACACTCAGGAGCCTCTTGAGGGCCTGGATCCTTATGGGCACCTAGGAATGGTCCCAGGATGTAGTTTGCTTTCCACTTTGCTTTTGCTCTCCTTTCTTGCTTCTAGCTTCAAGTTCCTACAAGACAAGCAAACACACAAAGCAAGCAAACATCCTAGCCCAACCTATGTAAGTCTACTTGACCTACTATGCTTTGCTTAGAGTCAACTCTCCAAGACTTTACTACCTAAGGTCAACTCCTTAGGGTTTCACAATGCCTAGCCTTACTCACTAGGACTTTATCTTGCCTAGCTTCACTCACCAAGACTTTCAACCAACTTCAGTCACCAGGATTTCATACCCAATCCTAGACTAGGACTTCGTGCCCAATTCCTCGAATCAAGACTTCGGTGCCCAACCCTTGACCAGGTCTTTGTGCCCAATTTCGCGATCTAGGACTTTGGAGCCCAACCCTCGGCCAGGTCTTCGTACCCAATTCCATGAACCAGGACTTCATGCCCAACTTTACTCACCAGGACTTCGGTGCCTTTACAAAGTCTTCTTTGCTAGTTATCTGATCCTGACTAGACTTCTTTCTGCCAAACATCATGTCTTGTTTGGCTTAGTCCTTGGTCTAACTGACCAGATAGGTTTAGTCTCTTTGCCAAACATCAAGTCTTATTTAGCTTAACCCTTGGTCAAACTAACCAACCCTGGGTGTTAATCACTCTGTCAAATATCAGGTCATGTTTGGCTAATCCTTTGTCAAACTAACCAACCTTGGGTGATAATCACTCTACCAAACATCAAGTCCTGTTTAGGTAAGCCTTTGGTCAAATTGATCTAACCTGGGTTTTACTCTACCAAACAACAAGTCCTATTTCGCTTAACCCTTGGTTAGATTAACCAGACCTTGGTATATTGTCAAACATTGAAATACCAGAGGTGACCGTTCATGTCCGATACTTTTTGCACCAACATTATATTCATATACTCGACAATCTCATTTGATTGAGGAGAGTAGGAGCTATCATTTGATGAATAATATCAGATACTACACAAAAATAATTAAATGTACCATCATATTCTCCTTCTCTATCATTTTGAATTCATTTAATTAATTGACCAATTTAATTCTCAATGTCATTCTTATAATTTTTAAATATTTCTAAGGCTTCATCTTTGCCTTTCAATAGATACACAAAACAATATTTAGTGTCGTCATCAATGAAAGTAACAAAATATTTTTTACATCCTCTTATTTGCACTAATTTTAAATCACATATATCATTGTGAATTAATTCTAGAGAGGTCGTGCTTCTTTCTATTGAATGGAAAGACAACCTTGTCATTTTAGTTTCAACACATATTTTGTTGGTGCAAGTTGTATCAATGATGTTCTCCTCTAAGTGTTTTAATATTTGACAATACACTTAAGTCAGTGATACATTGAACAGACAAAGGGGAGCAAAGGAGGAGTAACCTAAGTGGAAGAAAAGTCCTAGTTAACCTAGGCACTAAGACCTGGTGAGTGAAGCTGGGCACTAAGACCTGCTCGGAAGGTGGGCACTAAGTCCTAATCGAGGATTGGGCACTAAGTCCTGGCAAAGCGCTGGGCACCAAAGACCTGCTCGGAAGGTGGGCACTAAGTCCTGGTCGAGGACTGGGCAAGAAGACCTGGCCGAGGGTTGCGCACCGAAGTCCTGGTTCGGGGAATTGGGCACGAAGACCTGACCGAGGGTTGGACACCAAAGTCCTGGACTTAGGGTTTGGGCACGAAGTCTTGGTCCGAGGGACTGAGCAACTTAGCTGAGCGATGATTAAGGACAGAAGTAGAGACGGGTCAAGGTTCAGGCGTCTCGAGGTCCGGAAGTATCAGAAGCTAAGCAAAAGTCCACCCGAAGGACTGGGTGGCAACTGTCTCCTGAGAGGAGTAGGTGAAAGGCGCGTTCTTGGGGGGTGAGAACTTGCGTCTGTTCGACCTAGGGTTTCATGCAAATTTGAAGTCCGAACCAAGTCCGTAAAGTTAAGGATGTGTGTATATTTGCTTTGTATATGTGTATCTTACAGGTACCAAGATTGGAAGACAAAGCAGGCAAAAAAAAAAAAACAGGGCTGGAGGCTTTGAAGCTAGGCGCCCCCATTAGTGGGGGTGCCCCCATGCATCCAGGGCGCCCCCATTGATGGGGGCGCCCAAACCAAAGAAGGAAAAGCAGTGTATAGTGTTGAAGGCAGAATAGGCTTCAAGCGGGGTGCCCGGGAGGTCCGGGGCGCCCGAGTTCAAAGTTGTTTTGCTGCTGCAGGTTCGAAGTAGGAGATTAGCTTTGACTGGGTTCAAGCTAGGTGCCCGGGAGGTCCGGGGCGCCCTGGTCTGAGATTTTATCAGCTGCGGCGAGGTTGGCGCAGGGATAAGGTTTGACCGAGTTTTTATGGGCGCCCCCGACATCCAGGGCGCTTCAGGAGTGCTATAAAAGGGGCTTCGACCCCTCTGCTTTAGACACAACTACTGTGAGTGATTCTGAGCATTCTGACCGATGACAACGCGCTAAAGACGAGGCTCTACGACAGGGAGGCTCCAGGAGGAAGTGCGCGGCACTTCGGAGGTCCAGATCGGCCGAGCTTCAAACCCTAGTTGTTTGGTTTGCATTTAATATTCTGTACTTACTTTGCTATACTTTTGTTTGTACTTATACACTGTAAGACGGGTTTTCTCCGCCTCCGGAAATTATGGAAAGAAGACCAATAGTAGACTCACGTCGAGTACATAGGCCTTGGACGTACTAACCCTGGGAGTTGGGAACCAAGTAAATAAATACCGCTGTGTCCTTGTGTTCTTTCTATTTTATTTTCCGCTGCAGTAACGCTCCGAGTCCAGTACGAACTAAAGTCTTACGATGTTTGCGAGAATTTTTAACAGTCGATATTCACCCCCCCTCTATCGACGGCACCAGTCCTACAAGTGATATCAGAGCCAGGCCGCTCTTCAACGGACTAACCGCCGACGGAGCAATGACGCCAGGAGTTGAGGGGGAGCCTAGGGGTGAATCAGGTATAATTTAATTTTAAATGTCAAATTTTAAATTCCATGTTATATTCTTTACATGCAAGGAGAGAGGGCACTACAAAAATCAGTGTCCTACTCATAAAATTCGGTCTACACCACCGACGGCAAAGGAGACACCAGCACCAGGAGTCCGGAGGGACAAAAATCACATCAGATGCTTCAAATGCGAGAAATTCGGACACTACAAAAATAAATGTCCGGCAAAGGTACGTAAGATTTATGTTCCGAAAATTTTCAAATCTCCTGCACTTTCTTATGTAAATTGTTTAGATAATGTTACTGAAAAATTAAATTGTGTAAGTAGGCAAATCAATATTTTGAATGATCAATTGGAAAATATAAATAATGTTAAAATATCAAAAATTAACTATTTAATTTTTAATGTCAATTCAAAAATTACTGAAATTAATTCTAAAATTAGATATGGTAATACTACTTGTACTCCTGAAATTAAATCATATGATGTTACAATTCTTGATGATAATTCCAAAATTAATCTTAATTTTAACTCTGATAATTCTGGATTAAAATCTGAAAATCTCTTAGATAATTATGAATTCAAATTTGAAAACCCTTTGTATAAACCTGAACTCAAATTTGAAAATCCTTTAGATAGTTATGAATTTAAATTTGAAAATTCTGAGGATAATAAGGATAATTCTGAGGATCATAAGGATAATTCTGAAGATAGTGGAAATGATATCTCTTTAGATATTGATTTAATTATCCCCTTTGATAATCCTGAAAAATTAACTACTGGCCCACTTTACTCCACATACTTTGAGGATATTGAAAGATTTAATCTTGAGGAGGAGATAGAATTGTCTAAGATAAAGGCCATAGTTAATAAAAATCACAAAGGTTCAAATAAATCAGAATTACTATAAAAACTTGAAAAGAAAAATAAGGATGAGTCAGAAATTTTCGAAATAATGAAAATGCTGAACCTAAACCCACAACTATTAATTAATCATTTCAACCTTAATTATTCAATTAAATCTTAATTAATTCACACTTAAAATTAAATTCAAATTAAATCCAAATTAAATTAAATTCAAATTAAATCCAAATTAAATTAAATTCAAATTAAATCCAAATTAAATTAAATCCAAATTAAATTAAATCCAAATTAAATTAAATTCAAATTAAATCCAAATTAAATTAAATTTAAATTAAATCCAAATTAAATTAAATTGAAATTAAATCCAAATTAAATTAAATTCAAATTAAATCAAATTAAATACAAATTAATTAAATCTTAATTATTCAAATTCAAATTAATTAAATCTTAATTATTCAAATTCAAATTAATTAAATCTTCAAACTCAAATTAATTAAATCATAATTATTCAAATTCAAATTAATTAAATCTTAATTATTCAAATTCAAATTAATTAAATCTTAATTATTCAAATTCAAATTAATTAAATCTTAATTATTCAAATTCAAATCAATTAAATCTTAATTATTCAAACTCAAATTAATTAAATCTTAATAATTCAAATTAAATACAAATTAATTAAATCTTAATTATTCAAATTCAAATTAATTAAATCTTAATTATTCAAACTCAAATTAATTAAATCTTAATTATTCAAAATCAAATTAATTCAATTAAATCTTAATTAAGTCAATTAAATTCAACTAAATCCTAATTAAGTCAATTAAATTTAAATTAAATCTTAATTAATTTAAACATAAATTAATTCAAATTAATCCTAATTAATTCGAACTTAAATTAATTCAAATTATATTAACTCAAACTTAAATTAATTCAAACTAAATTAATTCAAACTTAAATTAATCCAATTAAATCTCAATGAATTAATTAATTTCTAATTAAGTTAACTTCAATTAATTCTTAATCCAACCAAATATTAAATAAACCTGAGCTAAACTAAAATCTTACCCAAACCGCAACAATTAATTAAATAAAATTAAATATGTCAAAGTGGGTTGACATATTCGCCGATTCACACGACATGTATCAAATCGGGAATTTGATACATCTTTAGAAACGTAATTAAGATGCTTTGGACTTGTTTGACTCATGCATAATTGTCATGCCATGCATTTGCTAATTCTTTTAAATATATGTCATATCATTCATATTTAAATTTTATGCATAATTTAGAACGGCTATAAGAAAAAGAATAATTGAAACTTGATCAACCTAGTATTGGGTGGAGGTGAGATGATAGTACGTTAGGGAAGCCATCATGGCGAAACTAGCCGAAGCTACCGATCCAAGACCCAAACTAGTTAGACCAAAATCTTTCAAGAAGTAACTTGAAGATGAATTTTCTATAAAAGGCTTTGTCAAGGAAAGGGTTGATGATCCAATAAGGCTACGGCCAAAGAAGGCCTAGTGCCTCGCCAAGACCTGGAAGCCAATTATTGAAAATCAAATTCACTTTACTATTGCTAGATTTGAATTTAACACAAGTTTCAATCAAATCTTAGATTTAATAGATTAAGGAAAATGATTCAAGCATCTCACAATACACTCATAAGGCAACCATGCTTGCTGTATTGAGACACCTAGAATGGGTGAGATGTTAAGGACTAAGAAATTGATAAGCGTCTTTCAAAATTGTTTTTCAAAAATGGTTAGAATATTTTTCTAAAAATATTTTCAAAATAGTGCTTCAACATAGTAATGTTTTTATGTAATTCATGATTGTCTGATTGCTGATATATATTATATGTTTCCAAAATTATACACTTTTGAAAATTGTTTGACTCACTCAATTAGACACAAGCCTCCTAGGAAAACACTAAAGTTCCTTAAGGCACCTAGATAGAGTCAAACGGTGTCGGATACAGGGGGAGTGTTTTTGAAATATTTTTTTTAGTTTCGAAAACTGTGCTTTAAACGCTATTACTTATGTTTTCCGAAAATTATGTCTGATAAATTACTTTCATTTCAAAATGTATTTCAAAACTTCAAAATACATTATGCTATGTCTCATTTGATTTTGATAAACCCTAAAGACACAGAGGAAGGTCCACTTCATGATCTAAAAGGACTCCTAGGATGTGTCAGATTTAGGGGGAGTCTGAGTCAAACTTCTGACAAGTTTTAAATTATTTATGTTAAAAATTAGATTATTCTTTTGATCTGAATCAAACCTTAAGACTCAGAGGAAGAGTACTTATGGTCAACAAGCTTCCCAGGACTGAGTCAAGTTTAGGGGGAGGTCAAATTAAAAGAATTATTTAATAACATATTTTCATATCTTCAAAATCTTGCTAAAAATATAAGTCTTTTAAAATACTATTATTCTATTTTTCAGAATTTGTGTGACTTATGAAATTATTTTTGAAATAATATTTACTTGGGTTGGAGAATTTCCAGGACACTTAGGAAATGTCCTTGTAGTCAACAAGGTTTCCTAGGATTGTGTCAGACTGGAAGATAAACCAAGTCAAGTAAAATATTGTGTCTTCAAAAATTCATATATTTTTCAAAATGTACGTACATATATTTTCAAAATACTATCATCTTTTTTAAAATTCTGTTCAGAAATAATACTTACTTGAATTTGGAGAATTTTCCAGGACACTTAGGAAACTGTCCTTGTAGTCAACAAGGATTCCTAGGATTGTGTCAGACTGGAAAAGAAACCATGTCATGTACTTATACTTCTCCAAATTCATAATAATTTCAAAGTACTTAATTTTTCAAAATTCATAATAATTTCAAAGTACTTAAGTTTTCAAAATTCATATTTTTCAAAGTACTTATGTTTTTAAAAAATTCTAATATTTTCTTAGTTTGTCAAAAATTGCATGATATGTTTCAAAATTACTTAGATCTTCCAAAAAGGATCAATCTAGTTTTTCAAAAAAAAAATACTTGCATGTTTCAAAGATCATTTTTCAAAGTATTTATACCTCTCAAAACTCATAGTATTCTTTCCAAAATACGGTATTTTCTCAAAAAAATAATATTGGTTAAGTTTTCTGAGTTCAAGTACTTAGTTTTATGCTATGTTTTCAAAAACTTATACTAAGTATTTTCAAAAAGAACCAAATGTTCTCATTGTTGGCGCAAGTATTTCTGGTGATTTTTGATGTATGACAAAGGGGGAGAGGTGCGCTTAAGTTAGAAATTTTTTATTTTCTCTTACTAAAGGACCAATTAATCAAAATGGTTTCAAAAAGGGGAGAGTGAAAGGTAGAATTCTTTTTCTCCTAGAGGATCAAAAATGGATTTTCAAAACTTAGATCATTTTTTATTTTGATCCCAAGGATAGTAAGTTAGCCCCTTCAACCAATCTAACTTAAGATATTGTCAAATATCAAAAAGGGGGAGATTGTTGGTGCAAGTTGCATCAATGATGTTCTCCTCTAAGTGTTTTAATGTTTGACAATACACTTAAGTCAGTGATATATTGAACAGACAAAGGAGAGCAAAGGAGGAGTAACCTAAGTGGAAGAAAAGTCATAGTTAACCTAGGCACTAAGACCTGGTGAGTAAAGCTGGGCACTAAGACCTGCTCGGAAGGTGAGCACTAAGTCCTGATCGAGGATTGGGCACTAAGTCCTGGCAAAGGGCTGGGCACCGAAGACCTGCTCGGAAGGTGGGCACTAAGTCCTGGTCGAGGACTGGGCAAGAAGACCTAGCCGAGGGTTGAGCACCGAAGTCCTGGTTCGAGGAATTGGGCACGAAGACTTGACCGAGGGTTGGGCACCGAAGTCCTGGACTTAGGGTTTGGGCACGAAGTCTTGGTCTGAGGGACTGAGCAACTTAGCTGAGCGATGACTAAGGACAGAAGTAAAGACGGGTCAAGGTTCGGGCGTCTCGAGGTCCGGAAGTATCGGAAGCTAAGCAAAAGTCCACCCGAAGGACTGGGTGGCAACCGTCTCCTGAGAGGAGTAGGTGAAAGGTGCGTTCTCGGGGGGTGAGAACTTGCGTCATTTTGACCTAGGGTTTCGTGCAAATCCGAAGTTCGAACCAAGTCCGTAAAGTTAAGGATGTGTGTATATTTGCTTTGTATATGTGTATCTTGCAGGTACCAAGATTGGAAGACAAAGTAGGCAAAAAAAAATAGGGCTGGAGGCTTTGAAGCTAGGCGCCCCCATCAGTGGGGGCGCCCCCATGCATCTAGGGTGCCCCCATTGATGGGGGCGCCCAAACCAAAGAAGGAAAAGCATTGTATAGTGTTGAAGGCAGAATAGGCTTCAAGCGAGGTGCCCGGGAGGTCCGGGGCACCCGGGTTCAAAGTTGTTTTGCTGCTGCGAGCTCAAAGCAGGAGATTAGCTTTGTCTGGGTTCAAGCTAGGTGCCCGGGAGGTCCGGGGCGCCCTGGTCAGAGATTTTATCAGCTGCGGCGAGGTCGGCGCAGGGATAAGGTTTGACCGAGTTTTTAGGGGCGCCCCCGACATCCAGGGCGCCCCCAGGAGTGCTATAAAAGCGGCTTCGACCCCTCTGCTTCAGACACAACTGCTGTGAGTGATTCTGAGCATTCTGACTGATGACAACGCGCTAAAGATGAGGCTCTACGACCGGGAGGCTCCAGGAGAAAGTGCGCGGCACTTCGGAGGTCCAGATCGGCCAAGCTTCAAACCCTAGTTGTTTGGTTTGCATTTAATATTCTGTACTTACTTTGCTATACTTTTGTTTGTACTTATACACTGTAAGACGGGTTTTCTCCGCCTTCAGAAATTCCGGAAAGGAGACCAATAGTGGACTCACGCCGAGTACATAGGCCTTGGACGTACTGACCCTGGGGGGTTGGGAACCAAGTAAATATATCCCACTGTGTCCTTGTGTTCTTTCTATTTTATTTTCCGCTGCACTAACGCTCTCAGTCTAGTACGAACTAAAGTCTTACGAAGTTTGCGAGAATTTTCAACGGTCGATATTCACCCCCCTCTATCGACGGCACTGGTCCTACATATTTCACATGTATGTGTTAGATGAACATTAAATGTTGTCAATAAATTTAAATTCACAAGTTGTCACAAAGTGTTATAATTTACATGTCCACGTTTAGCATGCCACAAATTAGAACACTTGACCAAATAAGTAGAATTTATAATTTTATTGTCAATGAAGTCATGATGTACAACCATTATATTCATTTTGAATAGATCGTTCTCTCCTATGAATTGCCCATTTTTTTGTCAATACATAATTATTAGATGTAAACACTAGCTTGAAACCAGCTTTGACAGAGCCAACCCTACCACTAGATTCTTTCAAATGTTGGGAACATAAAACATATCAATTAGTGTCACTTCTTTGCCTGACTTCATCTTTAGTACCACCTTGCCAAGACCAATAATGTTGAAAGTTACAGAATTGCCAATGCTTAGTTTTTTCTCATTAATAGGGGTATAAGTTGAAATTGAGCCTTATCAGAGCAAATGTGTCATGTAGCACCAACATTACCATTTCCTTGGATTGTCAACCAAGTTGGCTTCAAATATAACAACAGTCGGGTCCAATTCTTACATGTCTATTGGTACTAAATTATCTTTGGTTATGTACGCACTTGAGTGACTTTTTTTGGATGTCGACAGTTTTTGGCCTTGTGATTCAGGTTGTCATAGTTGTGGCATGTTCCTTGGAAATTCTTGGCCCTCCCTTAGCTTTGCCCTTTGTCGGAATACTTTCTCTTCTTGCCAGTGTTTAGTTCCATTAGATTTTTCTTTGTAAATATAAATATTTTTGTTGATTCTGATTGCTTAAGATTATCTTCTCCAATCCATAATCTTACAATTAGATCCTCAAGTCTTATCACCTTTCGCTTACGCTTCAGAAAATTCTTGAATTCCCTCCACAAAGGTGGGGTCCACAAAGGTGGGAGCTAGTTTCTCGATTATCGTGGCAACTTGAAAGGACTCATTCATTAATATGCCCTCGGCATGTAGATTATATAGGATCAACTGTGTTGGTACCTCATGGTTTTGATGTGAACTCCAACTAACATAAGTTAGGCCTTGTGGGATTTCATACCTTGTGTCTAAGTGTGCAGGGACATAGGAATATAAGAAGTTGAGTGGAAAATGCAGTAATTGAGAAGGATAGCACAAGAAGGGAGTCAATTAGCTCGGTACATCCAAGCAATGAGATAGAAGAGTACACCTAGGGAGCGAGAAGGACATGGTAAGAGGGACGAGAAGTTGGAAGGAAGTCTGCTCTAGGAGAGTTTGGGTGAGTTCAACTTTGGACGATCAAACCTACCCAAGCAAATGGATATCAAAGAACGGTCAACATGGAGGTTGACCATTCCAAGCGCTTGGTTTGGATGGCCACATCACCTGAAGCTGTTGTTGAGACAGTGTCTATGTCAGTAAAATCCAGGTGCCTAGATCGCTTCTAGGTGATCTGGATGCCTAGAACTGTTGAGTAGACCATTGCCAAGTGGATCAAGATCGGTCGAGTCTAGTCACCCCTATTGCTTCTAGGCACCTGGAATGTGCCATGTCAACAAATGGTCAATTCACATACATTGACTATTGATGGTAGCTATGTTTTACCCTAAGGGATATGAAAGAATATCGAACATCTTTGAGCCATGCAATGGGACAAGGATCCTCTGAACATATTCCTCTGAACAATGTAGGTAAGGTCTTTAGTTGATCAACCATAGTATTATCCGCTGAACAATATACACTGGATCTTTTGAGTAATATGGATGCGATCTGCAAGTATAATCCACCAGCAATATACATTTAGTATGATTCACCAAGCAAGATTAGCATTATCTTCTAGGTAACATGAATATGGCTTCCTAGGTTGTTTAAACATGGTCTCACGAGCAAGGGGAATGTGATATGGCGAGTAATATAGAGGTGGTCGCTTAAGCCATGGTTGTTTGGGTAATATCACAAAGTTTCCTTGGGCAATCCCGAGAGTTCTTCTGAGTGATCTAATTGATCTCTCTTGAACCATATAAAAATGGACCCACACTATAAAAGTTTCCTTCTGAGTATCAAGGAGATGGAAGCTTGTGGTTATAAGTATGTGGCGTCGCTGAGTGGAGAACATGAACAGGAGATCAAAGACGGTTTCCTCGAAGTTCTTCTTCTTTGACACATGGCGATCAACAAATGGTTATCATGGAGTGGCTGATAGAAGTGGTTCCCTTGATTCCCTCCTTATTTGATATGGCTATCATTAAGTGGAGGAAAGTTAACAAATCACTCACCTCTGCTCCCTTAGGTGAGAACTAGTCAGAAAATGTTAGAGGGGGGATGACATGGAGATTCCATCTAACTAGCTATATAAACAAGAGGTAAGTTGGTTTTCTTCCTCCCACAAGAAGAGGAAACTCTTCTCCACCAATCTCTTCTTCTTCTTTCTTTAATCATCGGATCAATAACATACTTGAGTGTAAGAGGACTCATGTGGCAATCGGGCCTAAGCGCTCATCCATGTTAACATCTCAGGCTGGTAGATCTCATCAATCGGGACGTGAATCCATCTTGTTGGAGAAAAGGAGCCCAAGTGATGCAAGGAAAGGAGCTATCAAATTGGCGTCGTATTTTAGAAATCCCTACAAAAAGTCACTAGGGCTTGATCTGGGAAAGCGGTGATAGAGGATTAGTTGGAATATTCAGTTGGATTATCTATGCTTTGTTACCCAACCCTAATGAAGGCAGTCGAGATTCAAAATTACAGAAGAAGATCTCTCGTCTAGTGGCAACCATCTTGGAGGAAGCCAGGTGACCCAAAGGGAATTTCGTCTGTCTAAAGGGAAAGGAATGATCCTAGGTGAAAGACTATCAGTAATCACCCCTATCTCAAATAGCTTCATGGTAATCACTTCTATGTATTGCCCTGATAAACGACCAATCATCAATACGCCTATCGTTCCAACATCGGTGATTCCCCGTCCAAACAACATTTTGTTGGAGGAAAATCTTGTTCGAATCTTTTCTTCTAAAAGAATTATAGCTCGACAAATCTACTTTTCTGAAGAAATCTTGAAGCAAGATCTACCTCGTCATTTGTCTCATGTCTCAGAGTACAATGGGTCGTCAGATACGGAGGATCATCTCTATCATTTCAAGAATACTGCAAGTTTCTATCAATACACTATAGGTTAAGTGTCATATATTCCTCACCACTTTGGTTGGGCCGACACAATAATGGTTTAGTACCTTGAAGTCATGGATTATCTCTTCTTTTGATGACTTTGCTACACTATTCCTACGACACTTTTCCAGTTCTAATAGGTATGTTCCTACCCTGCTCAGTTTATTCAATCTCAGCAAGGGTCATCAACAAACATTAAGACAATGTATGCAAAGATATCGTTGGGTTGCCCATGAGATTCCCTTGGTGGTTCAGAAATTCTAACAGGGGCCTTTGCGCAAGAGCTTCAAGAGGGAGATTGCTTCCGCTCATTGTCGAAGAAGCCTCCTTCAAATTATGCTACGCTCCGAGTGCGAGCCGAGGAATATATCAATGTTGAAGAAGCTCAAACAGATCGATGGATGCAGAGGGGAACTCAACTGGAAAATATAAATGACCGACCAATAGAGCCCCGGGTTCAACTTCGGGTAACATTACAAGATCCCTCAAGGTATCATCCATATGCTTTGCTTTAGCACTATTCTAAAGAAAGAGTTATGCAAATTTGTAACAAAAATCAAGACAGAGTTGACCAGTAAGAGCACAACAAGGACCACAGAGATAACCTTTTAATGTTTCATGGTCATGCAAGAAGCTCAATGAATGTCCTATATTTCATGGTCATGCTGTTGGTGTCGGAAGCACCAGATCAAACCTGGTTTTTGATAATGGCAAAGGGTTCAAAGTTAAGGTTAAGGTGTTATCTAATGAATCTGTTAAGTGTGCAGGAAAGTCCTAGGTAAGTTAGGCATGAAGTCTTGACCTGCAGGGTTGAGCAATAAGTCCTGGTCATGGACTGGGCACCAAAGACCTAACCGGGGGTTGGGCAATAAGTCCTAATCATGGACTGGGCACCGAAGTCCTGATCCGGAAGATCGGGCAGAAGTCTTAGTTGGGCGGGAGCTGTGGACAGAAGTAGAGACGGGTTGAGGAATGGATGTCTTGAGATCCGGGAGTCTCGGAGGCCGAGCAAAAGTCTAACCAGAGGAGCCGGTTGGAAAAAGGTAACTTCTCCAGAGTGGAGTAGGTGAGGACGCGTTAACCGGAAGAGGGAACAGTAGACGTCGGTTCGACTTAGGGTTCCATTTGGAAATCCAAAGTCAGAACCAAGACAGCGCAGACTGTTATTTATACTTAATTTTATTATTACTGCTGTTTTGAAACTAACCCTAGTTGTAGGAGGAAGAGGTTTAAGTTTTTGAATCACAGGCGCCTGAGAGGACTCAGGCACTCGAGAACAAAGGAGTCTGTGTTGATACAGGCGCCCCAGATGGTGTTTCTTCCTGTGGCTGTGAAGCTGAACTGGCAGGTTGCCACGTCAGCATGTGAGGCACCCGTGAGCAGTCAGGCACCCTAGATGTCCCAGGCACCCTGGATGGGGGATAGACGTTGGCCGAGTCTGGGGATAAGCTTGCGCCCAAACCGGCTGGCGTGGCAGGCGCTCCATAGCAACATAGGCGCCCTGGACGCTAGTATAAAAGGGGGTTCACCCCCTACTTCCAAATAGATTTTTCTCAACTCAACCACTCAAACGCTTAGTTCATTGCCTCCGTGCTCGAGTTCCAAGATTCAACAACACTCAAGATTGACGACCTGCTGCTTCATTCTTCAGATTTCTTTCCGGTCGTCGGTATAATTTCAAGTTGCTTTCAATTCTGTATTCGTAAATTAAAATCTTGTAATACCTTTTTCGAAATATAGAATTGCCTAACGAAAACGGTCAAGGACCGTGGACGTTGGAGTAGGAGCCGTTACAGATTCCAAACCAAGTAAAAACAAAAGGAGTTAGCATTGCTGTATTTTCCGCTGCGCATTGCTCTTACATATCCGAATTTATTTTTATCAATATTCACCCCCCCTCTATTGATTCTAAACGATCCCACAAGTGGTATCAGAGCGGGTGACTCAAATTTGGTGCAACCACCAATTGAGCAATTTTCGAATTTTTTTTCTTTTCATTCGTAAAATTTCTATCGTTCGTGAATTTCTCATTATTCGAGGTTGGTGCAACACCACTCGATTTTCCTTTCTTTTTCATACCGCACTGCTAATCCAAGACTCAGTCTTGGAACAAAGTTTATTTTTGTTGTTTTTTTCAGATTAAAAATTTTTATGGCCATACAAGAAGGCTACAGCACTGCGAGACCACCACTCTTCTCAGGAGAAGATTTCTCCTCCTGAAGAGTAGGATGGAAGTTCACCTGAAAAATCAGGTGGACATGTGGATCATCATTCAGGTCGGACTGGAGATCCCTAAAAATGCACAAGGTGAAGTGCAAGAATACTCAGAGTGGGACGCTCCATTCAAAATGAAGATTGAAGCAGACGCAAAAGCCACGCAGACAGTCCAATGTGGATTAACCAAGGAAGAGCTCAACCGTGTTGGCCCCTTCAACAGCGCAAAGGAGCTTTAGAACACGTTGATCGAGCTGAACGAGGGTACATCAGATACGCGGATCAGCAAATGCGATCTTATACTCAACAAGCTGTACACCATCAAGATGCAGGATGGGGAAATAGTAGCACAGCTCCACGTAAGGATCCAGGAGCTGATGAACGGACTACACACTATAGGTCATAAGGTGAAAAACCATGACCTAATAAGGTACAAGCTGAACTCGTTCCCAAGGAACTCATTGTGGGCATCTATGATAGATGCTTACAAGGTTTCTAGGAACCTTTCAGATATAAAACTTGATGAATTATTTTTCGAATTAGAGTTACATGAACAAACTAATACTACACAGGTTGTGAAAAGTATGGCTTTATTTGTAGGTAAAACTCAAGGAAAACCAAAAAAGAAAAAAATTACAATCGATACCCGAGTTAAATTCCGATTCAGAATCTGACGATGATGGAATTGATCATCAAGAACTGGTCCGGATGGCTCGCAACTACTACAAGTTGCTGCAGAAACAAAAGCAAAAGAAGAAGATTGCACCAAAGAAGGACGATCCAGCTGAACCTTCCACAAGCCAAAAAACGAAGTGCGACGTAACCTGTTACGGGTGCAATAAGAAGGGTCACTTCAAATCGGAGTGTCCCAACTTGAAAGAAAAGAAGAAAACTCGAAGGAAGAAGGCACTACAAGCCACGTGGGATGAATCATTTTCGGAAGATGAAGAAGAGGCCTGATAACTAGCATAGCATGCCATTATATTTGCTCATTTATTTAGCAATTTTTATCCTCTCGTACGTTAAATCATGTTTATATCATATTTTATGATTAGGATCTATTTTTGGAGCTTATTATAATTTCCTCTAATTTTGGCATTATTTCATGAATTTTGTAGGAGATTAAAGATTGGACCTTGAACCCAAGTGCTGAGCTGAAGCTGGCTTGGCTTGGCTGAACCAAGTGCTGGGCTGAAGCTGGCTTGACAGAACCAAAGGACTGAGCTGTGAGCTGCTGGGGCGATCCAAAGGTTGGGCCGAACCCAATTGCTGAGCCGAACCAAGGGGATACACATAAAAACCTCACACGCGATTCATTCTCTCTTCTCTCCATCGGCTCGACCCCGATCGATCCTCTCTTCACCTTCTCCATCTCCTTCCCTAAGGCCGGCGACTGATAAGTATCATTTTATTAATCATTTTATATGCTAAAATCTGTGTTTGACCCATATTTTAATTGCTTAATGATGGATTTACCCTAGGTTCTAGGATTTATATTCTTTTTGGACCTAATTGCAAATTTTGATATATTTGAGTTGTTTTGTCACTAAATTTTTGATCTACTTTTGTAGGCTTGAAAAGATCAGGGACCTAGGTTATGTTGGGTCAAATGTTGAGTCAAAAGTGGACTGGATCAAGTGATCAAGCGTTGACGAATATGGGCCGTCCGATGCAAAAACGGTTAGATCTAGGCCATCTGAGAACTTCTGATCAATCCGAGCTGGGGTTAAGGTTGATCAAGCACTTGGATCAAGATCTGAAGGTTTCAGCCCAATCTGAGATCATCTAGCCGTTGGATCACGATCAGAGGGATCTAGACCATCCATTCAAAGATCAGCTTGATCTGAGCCATCCGCTTCAAATCTGGCAGATCTAAGATACCCCGAGGATGATCCTGACCCTTGATCAAGATCTGGGAAGTTTGAGTCAAATCGGACGAAGATCAACCGTTGGATGGAATTGAAAGAATCTCAGCCGTTCACTGTTTAACTACTTAAACCAACTCCCCGTTTCAGATCTGTTGTCGCGTCCTCACCGAGCTTCAGCCACTATCTTCGTTCTTTCCGAGTTTTTCATCGTTTTCCTTCAAATTTTCTTCATCAGAGGCGTGACCAACTCGATCACGATCTTGGAGCAAGATCTGGATCCTTGGGAGAAGGCTTCAGTAGAGATTCAAGTTCAGAATTGCCTTGGAGCAGAGTTGCGTGAGGGTTTCAACAACTTCTACAATTTGATCGATTCAATCGCGATCGCGTGCCATTTTCTTCAATTGGAGCTTACTGGAGGGTCCTCTGGTATTCTTCGATCATTATCAAATCATCATCAACCCTCGGAATCGCGAGATCGAATTGGGTTTATCCAGCCGAGTGCAATTTGGGAGCAGATCTGAAGTTGAAGCCAATTTTCCATTGATTTGCGAGTTGAAGGGGTTCTTGGCTTGCCCTTGTGTGACGAACAAGGAGGTCCTGAAACATGGGAAGGATCGAGACTTAGTTTCCTATTGAATTTCTTTTGTTTAGCTGTAATTGCAAGTTCTGTTTTTATTCCTGTTTCTGTCTCGTATCATTAACTGTCTAATTCCTTTTTCTGAATTGTTTCAGCAGTAATTAGGTTTCATTCTGCAGGTAGTTATCTAGTGAATTTGCTCAGTGATCAATTGTATTCAATTCTAGTGTATTGTTTGTTTGTTGCTTGCGTATCAGCTGAATTCTTTGTGTGCCAGTCTATTTCTGCGAATTAGATCTTGTCTTTAGTTTTTTTTTAATTTTGTATCGAGCTAGTTCCAGTTTTTATTTCTTTCTGAATTCACATTGCAGTAGTTTTATTCCCATAGAAATTAATATCAAGTTTTGCATTCGGTTCTAGTTGTTGCTCATCAGCTTAAATTTCTGTTAATCAGTTGCTTGAATTTCAATTTCAATGCTGCATTGTTTCAGTTCATATGTGCTGAGATTTGAATCCAGTATACATTAGTTCATCTAAATCAAATATGCTCTATTGTATTGCATTAGATTCTTACTTTCAATTTTGCAATTCTCCCTTCAGAATCCGAATTCTTGATTTCATTACTGAATTTCTGCAACTGTTCTCTGCGTTCCTACATTTTTCACTTCTGCGTGTAGGTTACTGAATTGACCAGACTCTTGATCAGAATTCCTTTATTCATTCTTGCAAAGTTCTTTTCTGTTAGCTTGTTTTTCAAACTCCATCGATCAGTTTCATTTCTACTTTGTTAGTATTAGTTTTGGCTCAAAATGTTTAGCTTGGCGCAAAAGTTTCCTTCTGCATTTCAAACTGCTCATTCCTGCAACTTGTAGAAAATGAATTTTGGCATTGATCTGTACTAAGCTGAACACAATTTGTTGGATTGTTTTGCAATTCATATCAGTTCGTTTTGCTCTTAGTTGTTTCTGAATTTTAAATCTCATTTCTGCACTTCGGTTTAGGATTCTTGCATTAGTTTCAATTGAAATTTCAGCCAATCTTAATTTTTTTGTTTTGAATTATGTTGGTCTTGACATGGAAATTCCTAAGCAATGTTTTGCATTAGTATCAATCGAAACTGTTTTGATTTCATATTTGATTTGTTTTCCAGATTAAGCTTAGCTGTATTCAAGATGCAAATTGTTTGAGCCATTTGTTGCCTTTTACTTTGTTTAGCCCATTTAGTTAAGTTCCTTTATTTCCATTGTGTTCTTCATTTCTGATTATAAAACAAAACCCAAGTTCTATTTGAAACCCAAAAACATCGACGACACATAACTCGAGCACGAATCGAACAACTTGAACTAGCCCTAGGAAAAATACGACCTGTGGCCCCTTTACTACGCTTTTATTCTTTGATTGCAAAAAGGGTTTCCAGCTTTATAAATATCTAAATTTGAGACCCACATTCGTGACAGCTCTTTTGGGTCCATCAAATTTTTGGCGCCGTTGCCGGGGAACATACTAGTTGAGTTGTTTGATTTTTGGCGCCGTTGCCGGGAAAGATATTAAGTTGAGAGCTTTTCCCTTCTCTTTGACTGGAGCAGCTAAGGACTGGTTTTACTATCAACCTACTGGGCATGTGCCTAGCTGGATTTCCATGAAGAAGGCATTCTTAGAAAAATATTTCCCAGCCTCCAGAACTGCAATTAGTAGAAAGAGCATTTGTGGCATTCAACAAGTGGTGGGGGAGACACTTTATGATTACTGGGAGAGATTCAACAAGCTTTGCTCCAGTTGCCCCCAACATCAGATTAGTGAGCAGCTCCTTATCCAGTACTTTTATGAGGGATTATTACAGATGGATAGGGTTATGATTGATGCTGCAGCTGGAGGGGCCTTAGTCAACAAAACACCACATCAAGCTAGGGAGCTAATTTCAAACATGGCTGAGAACTCACAACAATTTGGAAGCAGAGCATTGACCACCAGAGGAGTGGGTGAAGTTCAGGTAGTTCCTAATGATCAGAAGGAGATTAAGGATGCATTGGTAGAGCTCACATCAGCGGTTAAGCAAATGGGTCTCAATATTTTAAGTAAAAATTCAACTCTTTCGGTACCTCCACAATCAAGTCAAGTGGTGATGAGTGTATGTGGTATCTGCTCTAGTAAGGAACACAATTTAGATTCATGTCCCAACCTACAACAAGATGAGTCAATAGCAGCTTTGGTTAGGGGACAATTTCAAGCTAGGAATAACCCATACTCCCCTACTTATAACCCCGGTTGGAGGGATCATCCAAATCTGAGGTACGGGAATTCTTTTTACCAACAAGGCCCACAACAACAACAGTTTCAACAACCCCAACAAACTTTACAGTAGCCACAACAATTTCAATCCCAAAATCAGCAAATTCAACCCTAAAATCAGCATTTTCAGCCTACATTTCAGAATTTCCAGCAACCGTTTCAAGGGGTTCAACAAGGTTTCCAAGGGAATTTGAATTTTCAGCAACAATACCAACCTTCACAGCAGCAATTCCAACAATTGCAGCAAAATTTCCAGCCTTGGAATCAAAGTTTTCAGCCCCAAAATCAAGGATTTCAGCCCAATCAATTTCAGCCCTCACCACAACAAGTTTCATTTCAAAATCAGAATTTTCAAGGTTGTAATTCTCAACAAATTTCTCCAACATTCCAGCCAAATTGTCAGCCCTTCCAACAACAATATCAGCCCTCATTTCAGCCCCAACAGTCCCAAATACAACAAACACAACAAGGAAATATTTTTACCGCCATACAAAACCTCGAGAGGCAAATTGGGCAAATGGCTAGTGACATAAATCAAAATAAAGCTTAGGGATCAGGCCAACTACCTTCTCAAGCTGTTCCTAACCCTAAGGGAAATGTTAGCGCAATTTATTTGAGGAGTGGGAAGGTTACTTCATCTCAAAATGGTCCAAGAGCTGAATTTTTTGAAAACAGGGCAGCATCTTCATTTCCAGCCCAAAACAGCCCTGAAATCACTCCAAATTTAGTTGATTCCACCCCTAGTCCATGACCAACTCCCTCATCAAGCAATCCTGTAATTTTGGTGGAAAACGAAGCACAAATCAGTGGCGAAACAGATTTTCAGCAGCTCCAACAAGTGGGACAGCAGCTCAAAAATCAGCCCCTCCCATTTCAGTTCAAGAGGAGGAAATTTCAATTCCTTTGCCCTTTCCTCTGCGGAGAACTCAAGCTAAACGACAAGTGGAGGAGGAGAAAACCAAAGAGTACAATGAGCTGGTAAAACTTTTTAGCAAAGTAGAAATTAATGTACCCTTGCTGACAATGATTAAACAGGTTCCTAAGTATGCAAAATTTCTGAAAGATCTTTGTGTTCACAAGAAAAAGCTTAAGGAAATTGAATTGGTTAGCATGGGGAAAAATGTTTCATCATTCATCCATGCCATACCTCAGAAATGTGAAGACTCTGGGATGTTTACTGTATCTTGTGAGATAGGGAGCACCATGCTACATGATGCCATGCTGGATTTAGGAGCTTCCATTAATGTCATGCCTAGGACAGTCTTCCAGATGCTTGGCATTGGTCCTCTACAGCCCACTGGAGTTGTGATTCAGCTATCAGATAGAAGCCAGACCCGCCCGGCAGGAGTTATTGAAGATGTCTTGGTAAAAGTGAAGGAGTTGATTTTCCCTGCAGACTTCTACATTCTAGACATGGAGGGAGAGTATCTTGCACGTAGATCCCCACTTATCCTTGGAAGGCCTTTTCTGAAGACTGCTAGAACAAAAATTGATGTATATGCTGGCACACTTTCGATGGAGGTGGGAGACACAGTAGTCCAGTTTAGTATTTTCGATGCCATGAAGGACCCTAGGGGAGATCACTCTATTATGAGCATAGACACTACAGAGGAGACTGTTGAGGCACAGTTTATTGCTGATGATGGTTCATTTGACATAGTGGGAGGAGCTTTGATTACAGAGGAAGCTGAGGAGATGGATGGAAAAGCATGCGACAGCCTTGATTTCAAAACTGAAGCTTTACCGGATTTTTCTTGTTTTTTTTATTTTGTGATGATATTGCTATTGATAGTCCTAATCTTTTTAATAAGGTTGTTGTAGGTATTACTAAGGAGGCATGCACAGGAGATGATTCTATAGGTGTAGGGGATTGCACAGAGCCCCAGGGACCACCACCATTTCCAGAAAGTGTAGGGGCTTGCATGATGGGAGCAAGTACCCAAGGGTCACCTATTCCAGTTGAATGTCCACCACAATTTGAGCGTGAGATGGAGGTATTTCTTGTAGACCCAATAGACATTTTTCAGCATGATCAGGTAAGTATTTCTTCTTTTCCTTTAGAAAATTTCAGGGAGGTGTCTAGAATTGCATGTGAAGTATGTCTTGATACATCTTTTGTGAAAAATAATTATGAAAATTCTTTAGAGGCACCCAGGCTTGATTTTATTCATTGCTATGATATTCTTGAGACAGATTATGCCAAAATTGATTGTGAGAAATTTTTAGAAGAGCCTGAAATTGAAGTTGTTTATTGTGAAGAATCTCTTGCTATTTCTTATACTGATATCAAATGTGAAAAACTTCTGGAGGTACCTGAGATTGATTTTATTGACTGTGAAACTTTTTTTGATATACCTTATGTAGAAACTGCTTGTGAAAAATTTACTGAGGTACCAAAAATTGATTTTATTGGATGCGATGCATTTTTAGATACATTTAATGTAGAGATTGATGGTATTACACTTTTATCTTACCCTACACGCTTGAGAAAGGTTTTACATAGTTTTGTAGGGTCCCAGAGATTTCTTGAGTGGGTACTCCATCTAGACAGTCTTCAACCCCCTGGAAGTTTTTCCAAAAAGAATAAAGAGGAAGGAGATGATCTCACTTTGACTCATAGCACTCCACCTCTAAAATGAATGTTGAACATTAATCGTCCACGGCCACCTGAACATTTTGCTGTCAAGTTTAAGTGTGGGGGAGTAATGCAAAATAAAATTGAGCAAATGAAGACAACTTTTTCAGCTACTCCTACTCCTCCACTACCACGATGGAAATTATTTCTTGATAGACTCCGACCGCCAGAAATAAAGGGGAGTTTGTTCCTTCTTGCATTTTCTTTCATTGCATGTTTCATTTTTATGTTCTTTAGAAGTAGAATTTTCTTTTAAAGAGTCTTGCTAATAAATGCTGAATAGAGTAGAAGAATAAATAGACATTGTAAATACCATTTTATGTCTTTTGGCACTTTTCCTTAATGAATGAATAAATGTATCCCTCTAGGTTGTCTTCATAGCATTTTAGAGTCTTTTGAAAATAAATTAATTTGGTTGTTAAAACTTAGGTTTGAGCTCATGATGAAATCTTGGATGCTTGAGTACTACTTGGCCATGGATTCTTGATTGAGGACTTGAGATGAATTATTTGTACCTAGTGAGGTTAGCCTTATTTTTGTGACACATACATGTGATTGTACTCTAGAACTTGCTTAGGTTCTTTCAAAACATATTTCAATGATTGGATCACACTATAGAGGCTAATCATTTGTTTACTTTTCATATCAATTTTCATAATCATGTTATTCTATTTTCCCTTCCAAATCTTCTACTCTTAACCATATTTTTACAGGGACTTGTTGTTTGGGGATGTTCTTTGATGTTATTTTGCCCGAGACGGACAAAGAATTAAGTGTGGGGAGTGGCTAGTGTGTTGGAAACATTTTGTATCAAAAAGATTCATTTCATTTCAAGTGAAGCAAAAATGTCAATTGAGTGAGTTTGGTATGAGATAACAAGAAGAAGTGTTAAGGAGATGAACATTGGATTCGCCATTCTTTGCCCATTCAGTTGAAGAGAAAAAAAAAAAAAAAAAAAAAAAAAAGTGGCACACAAAATGAAAAAAAAAAGGAAAAAAAATGTGCCAAAAGGAAAAAAATCTGTGAAGTTATATTGGGCCGAAGTGGTTTGGATCAAGTTGGAATTAAGGAAGGTAAGCTCAGTAACACTTTGTTAAAAGTCTGAATTGAAGAAAAAAAATGCTGAAAAGTTGAAACAAATGCAGAAATGTTTGTGCCAAAATAGAAAAAAAAGGTTGTGCAGATCTGAACTGAGCTGGACTGATTTGAATTGAAACCAATGCAAAGGTGCTGTCAAGGATTAAAACAATAACTTTGAGACGCAGAAATGCAGCTATGGAAAAGATGAAGAGCTGGAAATTAAAGGGAAAACACATTGATTCTTATTAGCAAATCGATTGAGATACAAGCTGATATCAATCAGCTTGTTGGAACTTCATTTGGTACAGAATTCTGAAGCTAGAAAATTGTGAAGAGCTGAGAAAACTGATTGAAGGCAGAAATAAATTAAATGCAGAGTAAAAATAGCAAGTAGTGATCCATTTGAAGCTCATGGCAGTATTGGATTGAAACTGGGTTTGATAAGGATTCGGGAAAGCTGATCACATCATGAATAAAACAAGGAGAAGTTGCAGAAAAATCAGGGAGTTAGCAGTTGAAAAAAAATAGAAAAAAAACAGTTTGAAAAAAAAGAAAAAAAAAGAACAAAGTGGGCACACAATGAGTTGTTGGCATTATGACACTAGTGAAGATAATCTTATCCATGTTGAAGATTTGTTCCATCATCATTCTGATTTCATTAGAGAGAAAGAAAGGAAAAAAAATTCAGAAAAAAAAAGAAAGAAACAAGTTGGCACGCAAGATGGAAAGTTGGCACAAAGGAGTTGATGAGGCTTTTTCATCAAAATTTTGAAGGGCAATACCAAAGCCTCACTCTACCACACTTTGGATTTCATTATGATGATTGAGGAGAGGGCAAAGTGCATCAAAAATATCCTTGGGCATTCAAGTCTTCCACTTTATTCAAATTTGCTATTTTCTTAGCTTTTACCTCATTTTTATCATTTTATATATCTTTCTCTTGTTGGATGAATTTCTTTAGATGTTGATTCTAATCATGAATAATGGTAGAGAGTAGATAACAAGCAAGCCTATGGTAGTGCAAAAAGCATGTGTGTATGAGTGAGCTCCATTTTCATCATGTACTTAGAACTTAGGAAGAGAGCCACCAACAACTTCCCTTGAAAGGCTTAGAGAATTAAATTCATCTCAATGAATCATGAAGGTTGAAATTGCTAAGTTGTTGATTTAAGGACAAGATACTAATCCATAGAGCTTAGATTTTTGAGAATTAACAACCCTAGGTAATTTCTTTTCAATTGCTTCTACATATGTTTGAGAAAAAACTAGGGGAAACATATTTAGTATTTTTCGCGAGACTCTCAAGCTTAAGTGTGGGGGAGTTGATAAGTATCATTTTATTGATCAATTTAGATGCTAAAATCTATTTTTGACTCATGTTTTAATTGCTTAATGATGGATTTACCCTAGGTTCTAGATTTATATTCTTTTTTGGACCTAATTGCAAATGTTGATATATTTGAGTTGTTTTGTCACTAAATTTTTTATCTACTTTTGTAGGCTTCAAATGATCAGGGACCTAGGTCATGTTGGGTCAAAGTTGAGTCAGAAGTGGATTGGATCAAGTGATAAAGCGTCAACTAATTTGGACCGTCCGATGCAAGAACGGTTAGATCTAGACCATCTGAGAACTTTTGATCAATCCGAGTTGGGATTAAGGTTAATCGAGCGATCAGATCAAGATCTGAAGGTTTCAGCCCATTCGGAGATCATCTAGCCGTTGGATCACGATCAGAGGGATCTAGACCATCCATTCAAAGATCAAGGTGATTTGAACCATCCATTGGAGATCTGGCAGATCCGAGCTACCCCGAGGATGATCCTGACCTCTGATCAAGATCTGGGAAGTTTGAGTCAAATCGGACGAAGATCAACCGTTGGATGGAAGTGAAATGATCTGGGTCGTTCATTATTTTAACTACATAAACAGATTCCCCTGTTCAGATCTGGTGTCGCGTCTTCGCCAGGCAGCTTAATTTTCTTCGTTCTTCTTCACTTGTTCTTCAGTTTTCTTTGCGATTTCTTCCATCAGAGGCGTAACCAACTCGATCACCACCTTGGAGCAAGATCTGGATCATTGGAAGAAGCTTCAATGATGATTCAATCACGGATTTGCATCGGAACAGGGGCTGAGTGAGGGTTTCATCAGTATCTGTGATTTGATCAACTTGATTGCGATTGTGTGCCAATCTTTTCAATCAGAGCTATCTGAAGGGTCTTCTGATACACTCTGATCATCACCAAAGCTCAATCGCATTTGTTCATTGCGAAATCAAGGAGATCAGATTGGTTTTTTCCAGCCAATTGAAGTTTGTGAGCAGATCTGAATTTGGAGCTACTTTTCTAGTGATTTGCGAGTTGAAGGGGTTCTTGTCTTGTTCTTGTGTGACGGCAAGAAGGTCTTGAGACGAGGGAATGGTCGAGGCTTAGCTTTTATGGCATTTCTTGTTGTCTTTAGTTGTAATTTCAGTTTCAGCAATTCATTTCTGTTCTGCACATGTATCAGCTGTTTCGTTTTTAGTTTCTGCATTTTTCCAACTTTAATTAGGGTTTAATTCTGCAAGTACAGTAGCTAGTGAGTTTGTTCATTGAGCAATTGTCTTCAATTACAGTTTATTTCTTGATTCATAGTTAGCGTGCCAAGTTAGTTGTTGAGTATCAGCCCTCTGTGTTCTTTTCCTTGCGTATCAGTTCAGCCCTGGATTTTGCTGTTAATTTGATTCGATTTGTGTTAGTTTTAATTCCTGAAATTAGATATATCTGTTAGTGTGCCAATGCATTTGATCTAGACTTGTTTTTGTATGAATTTTCAGTTCTGCATTTCATCATGTGATAGCGTATTAGTAATTCCTGTTGACAACTGCACTGCTGCAAATCTAATTACAGTTTCTGAATTGTGGAGTAGTGAGCATCAGTTTTCTTAGTTTCGACTGAGTATTGGATGTGAAATTGCAACTTGATTTGTGAGTTTCAACACTTAGATTTCCCTTAAATTTCTACAGTAGAATCTGCATTTTTGCATTCGAAAAGAATAGCTGCACTTCTACCTTTGTTTACTGCATCTTCTGAATTCCTTTCTCGTTTCAGCTGACTCTGAATTTCTCAGCCACAGTTCTAAAGTTCTCAGTGGATAAATTCTTAAGCTAGCTTGTGAACTCGATTTCATGTGTTTGCTTGTTTCTTCACTAGATCATTGTTTCCATTTCTGAATTTCTGCCTTTATTGTTCTGAATTCCTGTTTTAATGTCTGCATTTCTTCACTTGTTCATGCATAGCTTTTCAATAATGTCTTGTCTTCCAAGTGGTAGTGATTAGTTTTAATTCGGGATTTTCAATTGCATCTTTGGTACTTAGTATCATTTTGGCATATAGGTTTCTTTTATTCCGGGCGTATCAAGTGTTCTCTTATTCATTTGTGTAGCATTCGTTTTGCATTTGAAATTGGACTTGTTTTCCGAAACTAGGTTGAGTTGCAATTGTTGATTAAGTTTTCCATTAGATGAATTCATTAGCTGTCTTTACCTTGGTTAGTTTCTTTAGTTAAGTTTACTCTCTTTGCATTGTGTTTTCATTTCTTATTACTAAACCAAACCCATTCTTTTATTTGAAACCCAAAAACATCGACGATACATAACTCGAGCTTAAATCAACCCATTTCAACTAGCCCTAGGAAAAATACGACCTGTGGCCCCTTTACTACGTTTTTAATCTTTGATTGCAAAAAGGGTTTCCAGCTTATAAATATCTAAATTTGAGACCCACATTCGTGACATCTCTTTTGGGTCCATCACCCCTCCCGGCTTAACCCCTGAGTACAAGCACTCATACTCAGCCTCTCTCAACCTAGTTGACTCTCCACCAGCAGTCTTGACTGTTGCCTTCACGCCCTCTTCCTCTTTGGCCCTCGTCCCTCGAATGTACACACAAGCCTCCAGCTTGCCTCCATGTCATCCTTCACGTACGCCTCGAAGTTCGCATCCCTCGGCTCATCATCTCTACTATCCAACAGTCCCTCGGATGCGCACGTAAGCCTCCAACTTACCTCCATGCCATCCTTCTCCTGAAGACGTCAACTAAGTCCATGCGTACCTGTACACCTGCACACTCATGTACACATGTGAGAACAACACAAATCCTAACTTAACCATATTGCCCACTCATCAAAATATCATGATCCTCCAGATCATTTCAGGGCCGATTGCCCCAACACTATGCTCCCGTGGCACGATTAGAGTCCATCCGATTGATGCTTGCATTTGCAGCACATAGAGGTTTCAAACTCTACCAAATGGATGTCAAATCAGCTTCCTAAATGGTTTCATAAGAGAAGAGGTCTATGTCGAACAACCTCCGGGGTTTGAGAATTCCGAATTTCCAAACCATGTATTCAAGCTCAAGAATGCGCTCTACAGCCTTAAACAAGCACCCCGAGCTTGGTATGAGCGGTTGTCGACATTTATCATTGAAAAAGGCTTTGTGAGAGGACAAATAGACCCTACACTATTTCTACGAAGAGATGGTGACAATATATTTGTATCCCAAGTGTATGTCGATGACATAATTTGTGGCTCAAACAATAAGGGCTATTTGAATGAATTTATTGGACACATGGAGAGTGAATTTGAGATGAGTCTAGTAGGAGAGTTGACTTTCTTCCTTGGACTCGAGATCAAACAAACTCGAGACGGAATCCATGCGCACCAATCAAAATACACTCAAGAAATGCTCCGAAAATTTAACATGAGTGATTCTAAAGAGGTTACCGCTCCCATGGCTACAAACACACGGTTAGACAATGATGAGAGTAGTAAACCAGTTGACCTAACTCAATACCGGAGCATGATAGGTAGTCTGCTATACCTCACAGCTAGTCGACCTGATATTCTTTTTGCTGTGGGTATGTGCGCTAGGTACCAAGTCTGTGCCAAGGAATTTCATTTGATTGCTATTAAAAGAATTCTGAGATACTTTAAGGGCACAATTGGAGTTGGTCTTTGGTATCCCCGTACCGAGTCATTTGACCTAATTGGCTACACCGATTCCGACTATGCTGGGTGCAAGTTGGATAGGAAGAGCACAAGTGGGGGTTGCTAATTCTTAGGATCATCATTAGTTAGTTGGTCAAGTCGGAAGCAACATTGTGTTGCTCTCTCCATGACTGAAGCAGAATATATCGCCATGGGAGAGAGTGTATTACAATTGTTGTGGATGATACACACTGGAGGAGTACGGTTTAACCTACAAGGGTGTGCAAGTGTTGTGTGACAACATTAGCACAATAAACCTAACTAAGAATCCAGTCCATCATTCTAGGACCAAGCACATTGAAGTGCGTCACCACTTCATTAGAGATCATGTTGCTAGAGGAGATATTGTACTCTCACATGTAAAGTCCAAATCGAACCTAGCGGACATTTTCACTAAACCACTCCCCGAGAATGAATTTAGTTTCTTACGAAGGGAATTGGGAATGTGTCGCGCTTCATAGGATTGAAAAGCATATAAAACCCTTCCTGATCATTCAAATTGTTGGGAACAATTATTGGACAACTCGGGGGCATCTCACACAAACTATAAGGTTTAACAAAACATTTTTGTTTGCTAGAAATGGGGTGAGATGATAGGATCAACCTAATTACTCAAAATGTTAATGCATCCCTTGTGAAATTAGGTTGACGAGATACTAATCATTAAGTTGACCAAGTATGGGGAAAACCAATGCATACTTGGACATTCCAATCAAGGAAACTTGATTAGAGACTTTATTTTGACACAAACTTGTTTAAAATTTGAATGAATGTGTTGATTGAGTATGACTTCACTTGGTTGGATGTTTGTTTTTACAACGAGAGGTTGTGAAACCCATAAGGACCTTTGATTCTTGTTAAGGGATCAATTATAGTCGAGGGAACACCTCCTAGATCGACAAATACCCATCTGATTGTATCAGAATTCGATACGAAGTCTGAAACTGAAATTTTTAGATCGTATCAGAAAATGTCTGATATCTGATCGGTCCACAGACCGATCAGGAGTGGTCTGATCGGTCCACAAACCGATCAGTGATCTCACAGAAGGCTCACAACCTTCTGTTTGATCCCTGATCGATCCCCAGACCGATCAGGGACCTCCCTGATCGGTCACCCGACCGATCACGGGTTGGCCTGATCGGTCCAAATGACCGATCACGAAATTTCACAACAATTCTCAGAAACATTCTGTGCTGGATTTGATCGGTCCACAGACCGATCTGGCCACCTTGGTGATCGGTCCACCGACCAATCAGAAGGGTCACCAAACTTCGCACAAACTCTCTGTTCGCTCATTGATCGATCGGCAGACCGATCAGGGGCTTCCCTAATCGGTCACCCAACCGATCAGGCCCCAGCCAGATCGATCAAGTGGTTCCCTGATCGGTCTGGGCGTTCCTAGATCGAACGGTCGATCGATCGATCGCATTAAATTTTGGTTGGTGGATCGGTCCACCAACCTATTAACTCTCTATCCTTATACCTCCAAGCCCTAGCCGACTCTTCTATATGCGCAAAACCTTTCCTCATCTTTCTCCTACGAAGTCTTGCGAGCCTTTCTCCCTTCTTCTTCCTGTGCTGAGTTTGGCGAGATCTGCTCCCGGTGAGTGTTTGTGATCTTTGGAGTTTTTCTGAAGGTCAGCAGCGTGTGCTCGTCTTCCTGCGCAAGCCCTCTGCGAGCCCTTTGTAGCTCTCTAAGTCTCATTCTTGCGCAACTCATCTGAAGGTGTCGTCCAAATTATTGAACGACTTCTCTGTTCTCTCCAAACGAACCAACTCACTTCATGGCACCAAAGTAAGCCATTTTTCCAGTTTTATCTTGCTGTTTACTCTATAAATTATGAGTTTGTGCTAATAAATTTGTTTCAATTTGTGTTCTGCCATAACTTGTGCATGGCTTGACCCATAAGAACATTATTTTTGCCTTGATCGTTCATTACCGTAACCTTATGTTCATGTGATCAATTCCATCTTATGTCATAATCCATCCTTGTGTCATGCATTTCATCAACTCCAATCTGTTGCCATGATTTTTACCCAATCCTTAGGAAATCTCCTAAAGGCAAAGAACCGGCTGAGGGTACCTCACGATCCAGGGCTCCCTCTTCATCTGCTAGATCCCGACCTCCTTCTGATGCCAGATTTCAAAATGTTCATTACGCATTGGCCTTTCACAGTCGCACTTTCAAACTCCTACCGTGTCGAACTGTGGACCGAGCGTTTGTTTACGAACACTGTCCGTCAGTACGACAAATCATTGAGTTCTACGAACTGGGATCCATTCTTTTTCTTGAGCGGCCAATCAATTTTGATTTGGTTTCTGAGTTTTATAACAACCTTGTAAGTGGCGAAGGTACAGGGTATAGGACCCGAGTCGCCCGAACCAACCTCAAGTTTCATTTATCCTCTTTCACTGCCTTTCTAGCCTGTCGACGATCAAATAATGATTTTCCACTCTTCCTATATTTTCGAAATCCTTTACCGGCCACCTTCGATGGAGTCACCCTTGACTCTATCTATGAGTATTTTTTCGGTCATCCCAGGCCGAGGGGTCACGGTGAACCTACTGGTGATTTCCCCACGTTTGCTGCGCTCAGCCTTTCCCCATCTGATTATGTTCTTTTTAAAATTATAATCAACTGTCTTGTGCCCATTACCTCGAAGCCCCTAGCCGAGATCCGCTCCTTTCACTACTTGATGCTCTACGGGATGCATCGGCAGCTGGACTTTGACATTGTGACGACCATCCACTTCTCTATTATCTTCTACAGTCAGATCGATCGTCAGACCGTCTATATGCCTTTTGGTCACATCATTACTGACTGGCTTCATTCAATCGGTATTGATGTGACCAAGGGCAGGATCGTGCCGATGGTTCTGTAGGACTGCCGACTTGGCCGACGCTCGTTCGTCAAGTCTGGCATTGTTGTCAGACCTCATGGTCTTAGATGGAAGGATGGTCAGGGATTAGGGGAGTTACCTAGAGACGCACATATTCCAGGAGCTGCAGACCAGGCTGGACATCATGATGCTCCTGCTACCTCGGGAGACTACTACGAGGCCGATCCTGACCTCCGCTGGCAGATTGCTGAGTTGGAGCAGACTGTCCAGCATGGACTTCATATTTCGGAGCTTTGGCGGCAGGATATCAGGTCTAAGATCTCTAGTCTACGTGCCGATCAGCGAGCGACTGATGCGCGGGTTTCTGCGATGCATGCCCAGCAGCAATCATGGTTCGTGGAGTGGCGTGTGTGGGCCGCTGGTCACCCTTACCAGTCCACATTTCCTGGAGCTGCGCCCTCCAGTAGCACCGCCCCGGGGTCCTTTCTACCTGATGATGACACAACTTACGACCCCATGCTAGCTGATGATCCCCCCGCTGAGGATTAATGGTGGTTATATTCATGATTTATGATCTGACTATTTTGACTGTTATGACTTGGTGATGTATTTGACTATGCTTTGATGCATTGCTATGCATCTGACTATCTGACTATTTTCGTGTATGCCTTGGTAGTTCTTGTTTTATTCCTATTCCATGTTCATATGATGCGTGTGATTGTTATATCCTGCTTTCCCTTTATCATATGTGATCATATGCCTTCAAAATTAATCATTTCTTGTTTATTTGGGAAATTCTCCTGGTTTAAGGGGGAGGTTTTGTTTTAAACTTAACAACCAGTCTACACCCTTTTCGATGTTTGACAAAGGGGGAGAGTTTGGTTAGTTAAGTTTAGGATGGTTACGAGTTTAATTGTTGTAGGGGGAGGATCTATATTCTCCTATGATAGTGAAATTTGACTACCATTGATTTCAAATTCCTAAACTTAAAATCGGGATGACAAACAACAAAAAGGGGGAGATTGTTGATGCAGTCTGACCCTGATTGTTGTTTTGGTGTTGACATCGATTTTAGTTTAGGTTAATGAGATGAGTCTGGTTTTCTGGTTTAAGTCCTGGTCGGGGACTGGGCACAACTTCGGGTGAGTGAACCCAGGTTATGGAAATCCTGGTGAGTGAAGCCAGGTGATTGGAAAAGACCTAGTGGGACTAGGTGAAGTCCCGGTGAGTGAAGTCGGGTGATTGAAACCTTAGTGAGTGAAGCCAGGTCCTAGTTTGGGAAGCTAGGTTGACTGAAATCATGGTTAGTGAAGCTAGGTCCTAGCTTGGGAAGCTAGGTTGACTGAAATCCTGGTGAGTGAAGCCAGGTCCTAGCTTGGGAAGCTAGGTTGGATGAAACCATGGTGAGTGAAATCAGGTCCTAGTTTGGGAAGCTAGGTTGGATGAAACCCTGGTGAGTGAAGCCAGGTCCTAGCTTGGGAAGCTAGGTTGAATGAAGTCTCGGTGAGTGAAGCTGGGCTCGGAGTCTTAGTCTGGGGGACTAAGCACGAGTCAGAGAAGGCTAGGAAGCCTGTTCTCTTGACTTATGGTGGAGTTGGCCTTGGCTGGATCGATCTGGTGACCGATCAGGGAAGTTGGCACGAACATCTATTATTGATCGGTCTGGTGACCGATCCAGAGAAGGCTGATCAGTTTGGTGACCGATCAGGGAGAGAACAAAAGCTTTTGTGACAGCTTCTGTGTGGCTTCAGATCGTTCTGGTGAACGATCAGAGACCCGTGATCGGTCAGTGTAACCGATCAAACTATCGTAAGGTTTCTCTCCCGAACCGATCAAACTAGAGCCTGATCGGCCAGGGAGGGACCTGATCGGTCCCCAGGCCGATCAGGGAACAACCTGATCGGTCTGGTGACCGATCAGTGGGTTTGGGCTGCGAAAGTTGAAGGTTCTGTCCTCACCTGTTGGATCGGTCTGGTGACCGATCCCCAGTACTTGATCGGTCAGGGTGACCGAACATAGATGAGGTAGTGATCCCAAGTTTCTCACTGGGGACCGATCAGGCTGGAGCCTGAACTGTCTGGGATCACCCTGATCGGTCCGGTGACCGATCAGGGCCATCTCTAATCGGTCTGGTGACCGATCAGTAGCTGACAGCTTTATTTCAAAAACACTGTCAGAGTTCTGATTGCGTTATGTTTCTCTTCTGAACACTACTGATATGTTGATCTTCTGTTGATTTACTGTGTTAAACCTCTGATTAAGTGTGCAGATGATAGGGATGGTTTCAAACATTGAAGGAGGGTCAACTGGGTTCTTTCCATGTATCAGATTTGGCTGTTTCTCCTTCATAGGTTTCAACGGACGCTGGGCTGCTGGCAACTGACGCTCGACTGGGGCTCAACTGGAGAGGGTTCTGGGAGTCCAGGAGAGCTCAGTGGTAGCTGGGTAGTTACAGATGGGCAGCTGGTGTGCTACAGAGGAGCGTCTGGCGGCTGTGACCTGGCGATCAATGGGCAGAGGCTTAAGAGCTTGGTAGCGAAGAAGCCTCAGTAGAACTTTGATCCTTCACCTAGTTGCGACAACTCTTGAGCATCCATTGACTGTGAATCTTGAAGCTTTTGCGTATACTCTAATACTTAACCACTTGGAAGATACAAGGAGCTTGGCGAGTCCATCAGCAAGCAGACACGAAGAGCTGGGAGTTCTTGCGTGAGGTTTGTGCTGGGTGGAGCTCGGTGTAGAGCTCTTGTGTGCTTTCTGTCCTAGTGCTCTGTAATCCTCCTTGTTTCACTGTTCTTAAGTTCATTACTCTGTTGAAACTGCTGTGGAGAGATTTCTCCACCGAGAAGGAGGTTCCATTTGATATCTGGATTTTCCGAGACTTGATCTGCCGACGATCAAGGGATCGCCCACCTCACGGCCACGCCAAGGAGTAGGGGCAAGTTATCCCTGAACCTTGTAAATTCTCCTTGTTAGCGATCTCGGTTGTGATTTTAGTTTGTCATTGTTTTCCTGCGTTTTTGCGTTTCTCTGTTTTCTGTTTGCTTTGCTTACGATACTAACCATTCAAGTGTAGAAAACCTAAAAGAGCAAGTTATTAGTGTCTGGCTACATTCACCCCCTCTAGCCATCCATGCACCAACAGAAATGACAAAGCAAAGTAATGTGGCACAATTAAAACATAGCAAAATAAAACTGGAGCTTGGTAGAATTATACCTCGCCGTTTACCTCATAGTCTTCTACCTTATGACCCTCCCCTCCTGGATGTCATGTGGGCGATGATCTACCAAGATGCAGAGTCACCATGGCCTCGGATTAATCACCTTTCTTCAAGCTACTTCCAATCACCAACACAAACCCTTGAACTCTAGGGTCTCCTTGTGTCGATTACCTTTCTTCCTCTCCACCTCAACCCGCCAGCCACCTTGAGCTTCAAGGTCCAGCCAGCTTCTAGGTAGCTCCAAGAGGAAGGCTTGGAAGATGAAGAACAAGAGGAAGAAGAGAAGCAATCCCTTCTTCTTCCATAAAACCTACCGAAAACCTAACCCTTGCTTCTTCACCTTCGCCGGCGCCAACAAGGTTGAGAGAACATGTTCTCCGGCCGCTGACGTGCTCTTCTCCTTACTCTTAGCCTACGCACGCCAAGGAAGAAGTTTGTGAAGGAGAAAACTAGAGAAAAAAGGAGAAGAAGAGGTGCACCCTTCTTCCCCAAACCGCCGGCACAACAACCCACAAAGGATCGCCACCGGCTTGCCTTTTCCTCCTTTTCTCCTCTTCTCCGACCACCAACATGATCCTCCTAGACCGGGTGATCCTTCACCCCAATAGGAGGAAGAATTGAGGATGGTTGAGGGAGAGAACCACCTCCTTTCTTCTCTTCTTCTACCCGGCGCAAACAACCCTAGAAGAGAGAAGATGTGAGAGGTTTTGGGTTTTTTTGTGTTGTGTTGTTGGATGATTAATTAGCCTTGTATCATGACTTCTATGGGGTATTTATAGGGCTAAGGTAGGGACCATGAGGAGAAGTTGGTTCTTGGCCCGCTAATGGATCCAAACCCGATCCATTAATGGTGATCCATTCCACTAAAGGATCCCATTGTACTTCCTCACCAACTCCCATATTTTCATATGGGCTCCACATATTACGAGTCGTCCATCTCCCTTTGTTTTAGATATCGTATGCCCGATAATTAATTTAATTTATTGATAATTAAATTAATTATCTTCTTTATCCGTGATTACTACCACTCAACCTTTTCATCATGTCGGACCATAGTTCACTTGCAAGATTTAACATGACGATCTTTTTGAGCTCACCAAGGGGGCATTATCAACCCGACTCACCAGGACACGAATTCTGTCAATAATCAACGGCACATCATATTATTAATATTATCTCCCAACTTACCGGGCCTATCGATCTAACAGAATAGATCTCGCCCATTGGTAAGTCAAAGAGATAATAATTAATAATATATGCCCATCATTATTTCGGGATTAAGAGATCATACTCCATAATATTATCTGAGGTCTAATCCAATTTACGAAGTCAGTACAAAAATTTGATGACCTCTCTTTTGGTCCTACTCAATGTACACAAAGTACACTAGTGTAATTCTATGGTTAAGATAATTCACTACTAATTACACTACAACCATCCCGATGGTTTGTCCAACTCCATCTCGGTTGTGAGCCTTTTTTCTTATACTTCGGCAAGGAACCTAATAACATGATCTTCTGTGCGACACCACATACCATGTTATCTACAATGCCAAGCATCAGACAGTTTGTGTACATACTAATGTAAACTTGCACTGTGTGATTTTCTGATTCTTTTTAAAATGTAGATATATCTTAACCAAAAGGCAAGACTTTTAGTATACATCCTAATAAATCCGTAATTCATGTAAACAAGGTAAAGAAACTAAGTCTACTCATAAACCAATTCAATCAGACATAACCCAAACCACACTTGAGCTCCTGCACATTGACCTATTTGATTCACATGGAGCCAAGTCACTAAGCAGGAATCGGTACTGCTTAGTAATTATCGATGATTACTCTAGATTTACCTGGGTTAGGTTCCTGAAAACTAAGTATGAAACCTGGATCTATTTACTTATGCAAAATAGTTGAAAACCAAAATGATACTACGATTAAGAGACTTAGGAGTGATCACGGGGGAGAGTTTGAAAATCAAAGGTTTGAGAAATTCTGCAAAATCAATGGATATATTCATGAGTTTTCCTGTCCTAGAATCCCCCAATAAAATGGGATAGTGGAGAGAAAAAATAGAACCCTTCAGGAAGCTGCTAGGACCATGTTAAATGAATATAACCTAGCTAACCAATTATGGGCAGAAGCAGTAAGTACGGCATGCTACATCCAAAATAGGGACCTAATTAACAAAAGGCATAATAAAACCCCTTATGAACTATATTATCATAGAATGTCTAACCTACACTACCTAAGGGTCTTTGGGTGCAATATTCATATCCTGAACACTAAGGACTACCTAGGTAAGTTTCAATGTAAGTCAACCATAGGTACCTTCTTAGGATATTCAACAACTAGTAGAGCCTATAGGGTTTATAATAAACAAACTCACAAAATTGAAGAAACTACTAACTTAATTTTTGATGAGGAAATTGAACCAAAAAAATCAAAACTTGAACCAATCAAATATTGATCAGGAAGACAGTGAACCAACAATTGAACCATCAATTGAACCACTGATTGAACCTCTAAATGAACTAATCCTGGAACCAACTACTGTGGTATCAACTGAACCAATAACTGAACTGACCCAAGTAGTTGAACCAAACACTGAACCAAACCATCTAGCCGGACCTGAGGCTGAACCTAGTTCTAGAAGAACCAAGAAACCCAAACTCAATCACCCTTCTGATCAAATTATGGGTGATCCAATCTTAGGAGTCAGAACTGGGTCTTCCTATAGAAATCTTAGTCAGATCGCATTAATTTCAAAACTTGAACCTAAGACTATAGAGGAAGCCCTACCAGACCCTGATTGGATCATAGCTATGCAAGAGGAGTTAGCCCAATTTGAAAGAAACCAAGCCTGGGAACTAGTACTTAAGCCTGAGGGCAAATCTATTATAGATACTAAATGGGTGTTTAGAAACAAACCAAATAATCAAGGGGAAATTGTTAGAAATAAAGCCCGCTTAGTAGCTAAAGGGTTTAGTCAGGTCGAAGGGTTAGACTATGATGAAACCTATGCCCTAGTAGCTAGACTTGAGTCAATTAGGATGTTGTTAGCCTTTGCAACCCATAGAGGGTTTAAGCTATATCAGATGGATATCAAGTCTGCCTTTATAAATGGGTTTATTAAAGAAGAAGTTTATGTAGGACAACCCCCAGGATTTGAGGACCTAGAAAAACCTGACTATGTTTTTAAACTTAGAAAAGCACTTTATGAGTTGAAACAAACACCTAGGGCATGGTATGAACGGTTATCAACCCATCTAATTTCTAAGGAATTTAATCAAGGTCAAATTGACTCCACACTTTTTGTTAAAACCTTAGAAAAAGATATTTTTATTGCACAAATTTATGTTGATGATATAATTTTTGGATCCACCAACTCTAACTTTCTAAAAGAATTTGTAAAAATAATGAAAAGTGAATTCGAAATGAGCTTGGTAGATGAGCTCTACTTTTTCTTAGGATTACAAATTAAACAGACTAAAGATGGTAATTATGTTCACCAATCCAAGTATGCTAAAGAGTTAATAAAGAAATTCGAAATGGATAATTCCAAAAGCTTAAGTACCCCTATGGCTACAAATGTCAAAATTAATAATGACCCTGAAGGTAAGCCTGTAAATCTTAAGTTATACCGAAGCATAATTGGTAGTCTACTTTACTTAACTGCTAGTAGACCTGATATCTTATTTTCTATAGGAATGTGTGCTAGGTACCAAACTTGTGCTAAGGAATCCCACTTAGCAGCCCTAAAAAGAGTACTTAGGTACATTAATGGTACCCTAAATGTAGGGATTTGGTATCCTAGGACTTTCACTTTTGAATTATCAGGATATTCTGACTCTGACTATGCTGGGTGCAAATTAGATAGAAAGAGTACAAGTGGAAGTTGTCAATTATTAGGACATAGCCTAGTCAGCTGGTGTAGTAGAAAGCAACACTGCGTAGCCTTGTCCACAACCGAAGCAGAATATGTTGTCCTAGGAGAGTGTGTAGCACAACTTTTGTGGATGATGCATACTCTTGAGGACTTTTATCTTGACTACACCCAAACCCAAGTCTTTATTGATAACATTAGTTCAATCAACTTGACTACGAATCTGATTCAACATTCCCGAATAAAACATATAGAAGTCAAACATCATTTTGTAAGGGATCATGTAGCCAGGGGCGAAATAATACTTAAGCATGTGGACTCAAAATCTAACATAGCTGACATCTTTACCAAACCCTTACCTGAGTCTGAGTTTAGCTCACTAAGAAGGCAGTTACAGTTGTGCTTAGTAGAATCGAATTGTTCTATATGTTTGTTTTATTTTTCAAACTTTTTTAATTAGCAATTTGAAAAATCATTTCTTTTATAAAGTTTTTGAAATTTAAAATGATTTTCCGGCTTAGTTTTCTTTCAAAAACTACCCCCTTTAAAACTAGGGTTTTTGCGCAAATGGACTTAGCTTAGGCCCTAACCCTAGAACTGCATGCACCTATAGATCTAGAAGCCAGCATCTCACAAGCACCTTAGAGTACTTTTGATTGATAACCTAGACTGGGTTGAGATGCTTAGGTCTATACCTTGATTCAAGATGCTTTAAGTCAGTGCATCTGCAGTAATTGGGGCAATAAATACAAGTTAAATAGCAATCAGATTAAGTGTCAAGCTTAGAAACTCTAACATAATCAAATCACTTAACTTGACTAACCTTAGTGAAAGCTACTATTTTATAACAGTTAGTAAGTTGCTAACTGGGTTAGACAGGACCCGAACACGATCGGGTTAATTTGGGTTGGTCCATTTTCCTTACTTGAAATCATTAGAGTTGGTTCAATACGGAATTACAAATTATTTGACTAGCTCTAATTTACTTGCAATAAGTGTTATCATTTTTTTGATATATGGCAAAGGGGGAGAGAAACAAAAGAAAGAAGGAAAGAAGGAAAAAAATTTCAAATTTTTTTAAAATTTCCATCTCTTTTTCAAAAAGTATGCTCAGTTTTTAAGTACTTCAAATTTTTTTTTCTAATGTCTGTTTAAGTACTTAAAATGTTTTGGGAAATTTTTTCAAATTTTTTAAAATTTTCATCTCTTTTTCAAAAAGTATACTCAGTTTTTAAGTACTTCAAATTTTTTTCTAAATTTTGTTTAAGTACTTAAAAATGTTTTCAAATTTTTCTAAGTATTTTTTAGTGCCTTAAAAATGATTCTCAGTACTTCAAATTTTTTTAAGTATTTCTAGGTGCTTTCAAAATACTTCGAAATGGTTTCAAAAATTTCTATGTGTATTTTGAAAAACATTTCTAAGGAAAATTTCTCTTGGTAATCAAAATTTGCCTGAGCTAAACAATGTCAAAAAACTTTTTGGCAAATGGTGCTAAGTAAATTTTTCTTAGTAAACAAATTTTGTTTAAAAAATAATGGTTAAAGATTTTTTGGTGAAGATGTTGTTAAGCAAACTCTTTCTAAGTTTGGAAAAAAAATTTCCCAAGTTCTCAAAATTGAAACTTTTTAAGGGAAATCAGTTTTCAAAATTTATCTTGCCTAGGTAAATTTTTTTTAAAAGTTTTTAAGTATAAGGTATTAGGCTTACAAAACTTTTTCAAAAATTATCTAAGTGTTGAAAAGTTCTTGAGTGATTTTTGCTCGTCTTTGAAAAACCTTTAGTCAAAAACTTAAAGCTTTTTGCTAAAATTTGAAAAACACTTAGCACTTAGAAAGTTTTACAAAAACCAGCATGACATTAGAAATTTCAGGGGGAGAACCTTTTCAGGGGGAGATAAATGAATTTATTTACTTACTGTTGTTAGATTGCTATAATATATTGTTTTAACTTAACTTTTTCATCCATGTTGCCATAAATCAAAAAGGGGGAGATTGTTGGTGCCGGAAGCACCAAAGTCGAACCTATGTTTTGATAATGGCAAAGGGTTCAGAAGTTAAGATTTGGTTGTGATCTAACATGTTTATTAAGTGTGCAGGAAAGTCCTAGATACACGAGGCACTAAGTCCTGGTTCTATGAATTGGGCACTAAGTCCTGGCCGCGGGCTGGGCAACTAAGTCCTGACGTGAGGTTGGGCATCAAAGACCTGGTGAGTGAAGCTGGGCATGAAGACCTGGTGAGTGAAGCTGGGCACTAAGACCTGGTCGAGGACTGGGCACCGAAGACCTGGTGAGTGAAGCTGGGCACTAAGACCTGGTCGAGGACTAGGCACCGAAGACCTGGTGAGTGAAGCTGGGCAAAAGTCCAACTGGAGGAGCTGGTTGGCAAAAAGGTAAATTCTCCCGAGAGGAGTAGGTGGGGACGCGTTCCCCGTAGGAGGGAACATTAGGCGTCGGTTCGACCTAGGGTTCCATTTGAGAGACCCAAAGTCAGAACCAAGACAACTCAGGCTGTAAATAATGTTCTAATCTTATCATTTGTATGTTATGTATGTCTTTGGAACTAACCCTGGTTGCAGGAACAAATGGAAGGTGTTTTCTGCACTCAGGCACCTCAATGGAGTGAGGCGCCCTAGCTGGGCTAGGGGCCTGTATTGATACAGGTTCCCCGGTGAAGGGTTAAACAGAGCATTCGAAGCAAACTATCACGAAAGCCTCTGGATCAAGTCATGCTAGGCGCCTGTGTTAACACAGGTGCCCCAGTCAGCTCAGGCACCTCAATGGAAGGGGATAGGCGCTGACCACGTCTGTGGATTAGAGTTCTCGCAGGATAGGCCACGTGTCAAGCGCCCCCTTCGATACAGGCGCCCCACTGACTAGTATAAATAGGGGTTCACCCCCAAGGCTTCATAACTACTTGAAAATCTCGCTCTCAACACTTTCGTTCAAGCGCTATGCTCCAACAAGCTCCATACTCGCGATTCAAGCACCGACGACAACCCGCGGCTCTGAACTTCCAACCTCTCCGATCGTCGGTAAAAGCTTAATTCTTTAAGTGTTGTAATATCATTTTGATTTATATATTTGTACTCCAACTTGTAAACTCTTTTCGAATATAGAATTGACCATCGTAAACGGTCAAGGACTGTGGGCCTTAGAGTAGGAGCCGATCGCGACTCCGAACCAAGTAAAAAGAAATCGTGTTAGCGATTGATTTTACTATTTTCGCTGTATAATTTCTCTCTTTGTCCGAAAATTTTTACAATCGATATTCACCCCCCCCCCTCTATCGATTCAATCCGATCCCACATAAAGGGTTCGAGTGCATCAATTCAGAACATCAATTCATACAACTGCTTACTCACTCTGTGCAAAGGAAAAGTACTGAGACAAAGCTCTGCGACCAAGGAGGCTCCAGGAGGAAGTGCGTGACACTTCCGAGTTCTTGATTGGTCAGAATTGTCATTTTCTGTTTGGTTTGCTTTTACTTATAGTTGTAATTCTTTATATTATTTTTCTTGTACTCAATTGTAATACGGGTTTCTCCACCTCCGGAAATTTTGGAAAGGAGACCACTAGTGGACGGGCACTACCCGTAATTAGGCCTTGGACGTACTGACCCTGGGGGTTTAGGAACCAAGTAAATCACATGAGTTCTTGTTGTGTTCATTTTTGTTTTTATTATTCCGCTGCTACTAACCACTCTAAACTAAGCGAACAATCAACGAAGATCCGATGAAGTTTTTATGAGTCGATATTCACCCCCTCCCTCTATCGACACCACCGATCCTACAATTGGTATCAGAACTGGTGGCTCTGATCGAACTCACGGTCGAAGGAGCAAGAATGCCAGCAATTGAGGGGGAGTCAAGGGTGAATGAGGTATTTTTATTTTGTAATGTCTAAATTTAAGTTTCAACAAAAAAAAAACAAGTGTTAAGAAAAAAAATTAAGTTAAATAGAGAATTTGGTAAGCACAGACAAATCTTAATTTTACTTTGAGCTAACCGACATAGTGACAAGTTGGTTTAGCTACTTCAATTGGTTGGGTTTGATTTATTTTAAGTCCTAAACATCTCACCCATTTCTACGTGACAAGGCAGGGATCCTTATTTGTTTTGTGAGATGATTTCGATTTTATCTTGAAGTTAGGTTGAATCTAAGATATGATTGAAACTTGAGTTAGATTCAGATTTAAGAATTAGTAATTTAAAAATATATTTCAATATTTAGCTTCCAGGTCTTGGTGAGGCACAGAGGCCTTCTTTGGCCTTAGCCTTATTAGTTCAACAACCCTTTCCTAGACAAAGTCATATAAAGAAATAATAATATTTTTAAATTCCTCATTTAGATTTCTTGGTCTAACTAGTCGACGATGCGGCGACGTAACTTTGGCTAGTTTCACCGGACTAAGAAGACCAAACAGAAGACATCTTCTTCTACTTGACTCCCAGACGGCTTTTTCTAACGTACTATCAGCTCACCCTACCCTAATACTAGGTTGTGCAAGTTTCACTCAGATCTGGTCCTTAACTAACCATTTCTAATCTAATGCAAAGATAATATTAAAAAATAAAAAATAAACAAATATCAGACAAGGTATTCAATAAAAGCTACCTAACCACATGAATAGTCTTTTTATTTGCTCCCCTGGATCATATCCTTGATATGGTCTTTTTAAATAATGGATATGAACCTTAGGGACCCAATATTGATTTGGTCCGGCTTTATTAGTCAAGCTTGATTTGGGGGCCCATGCTTCGACTCGGGTGCTAGGGTGGTTCACTACTGAATAATAAAATCTAAATCGCAAATTGATTTTAAATCCAATTCTGGATCGATTTATAATAGACTTCTATTTTCCAAGAATCAAATTAAGATTCTTAGAACCTAAGGTAAATTGTTCTAAATTTGCTCTAAGTTCTTTGACTTGAGCTTTCAGAGAGAAATTCTCTTCTTCAAGTCTTTGGACTTGAGTTGAGGTTTTTCCTTGAACTTGCTCGGTCAAAGATGTTAGGACCTTGGCGTTTGGCTGGGGGGGTGAATAGCTTCTCTTTGATTTTGTCTATAAGAATGTTAGCTAAAGCAAAAAAAACAATAATAGGCAAAATCAATTAACAATGAAAGCAATGTTAACTCCCTTGATTTACTTGGTATCCACCTCCTAGAGCTAACTAATCCAAGGATCCACACCACACAATCAAACATTACTATGATCTTCTCCTTAAAGGTGGAGAACCCCTCACAAGATGCTCTCTTCCTCTTTTACAAGATGAGATTTAGGGTATGAGGAAGAGAATAGGCTATGAAAGCTTTGGGCACTTAGAAAAGGATTTTGAAATTAAAAACCATAACCTATTCATGCCCCAAAGCCTCATCTTAAATAGAGAAGAGAGTTGTTATCTAAACAGCTCAGCCCCAACACAAGTCGACTGCCCCCAGGGCCATTCGACTGATGTCCAGCCAACGGCTCTATTTTTTAGTAGACCAATCGACTAATCTTTCTATGAGTTTCCACTCGACGCTGGCAGTGGACTACTTCCTTTGCCAGTCGACTGCTCAGCTTACAAGCTCACTCATACTCACTCCGAAGTCCATCCTTCGCGTATGCCTTGAAGCCCACTTCCTTGGCTTGCCCCTTGAAGTTCTCTTCCATCGACTCTCGTCCCTCGGATACGCACACAAGCTCGCAGCTTGCTTCCATGCCATCCTTCGCATATGCCTTTGAAGTCTACTTCCTCAGCTCGCCCTTGAAGTCCTCTTCCCTTAGCTCTCGTCCCTCGAATGCTACACTCCGTTACTCCCCATGTGTGATTCACCAAGTCCTACATGACTCAAGCACACATATCAAATCAACATGAAAACCTAGCTTAACCATATTAGCACACACATCAAAACCCATGATCTACCCAATCAACCTTGGGTCGATTGCACCAACAATCTTCCCCTTTTTGATGTGTGACAATATGTTTAAGTTAGGTACAAACATAACAATTGAAAATTAAAAACATAGTATATTAAGACACATATACATGCATCCTCCCCCTTAACCTATGCCTTATCACCTGATTTTAAATTGTTTACTCAAACATAGACACATAAGTTAATTCTAACTTAAACCTTTTAATTCTCCCCCTTTGATACCATCAAAAAGATTGCCCCAAGCAATATTACCCTTTAGTATCAATTTGGGACACTCTTTATTCTCTGAAAATCCCCAGAAATCAGAAAATAAAAGTACTAGTCGACTGAATCAGTTATCAGTCGACTGGCCTTAGTGAATTGCCAAGTCACAGAATGTTCAGCTGACTAGTCTCTGTACCAGTCGACTGATACCTATCAGTCTGAAATTTCAGCCTTTTGAGCTGAAATTTAGAAATGCATAAAAAAAAATCCATAAAATTTAAAAAATTCTGAAATTTTACAAACATATTTCTTTTGATGTTTTCTAACAGAGAAAAATATATTTTCATGAAAATTTCAAATATGTCTGACTTTTTGACCAAAACTCAAATTCATTGAAAACACTTAATTTTGTATCAACCTTACATCCTAGATTTCAAACCATGTGTTTTGCAAACCTATGTCATAACAAATAAAACACAGAAATATTTTCAAATCACTTGAAATGTCCAACTATGATCTATGGCAAGATGTATATTAATTAAATATTTACTTTCCCCATAGTTGGTCTATTATCACTAATGTGATACAACCAATAACTAATCAAAATGTCACAAGCATAAGTGAATTATTTGTATCATCTTAACATCTCATATGCATAAATGTAATTATAAATCAAGGCAATATGAGATGTATCAAAGTTATATCCTATTTAACCCACTTTATCAAGAATTTCTACTTGGGCTAAAATGCTTCTCCTTAATGTCTCAAGTCAACCAAATTTTGAAATTTTGAAATTTTAACAACATGGTTGACTCAACCTAAATCCTCTAACCCTTGAGGATTGACTTTGGCACCCAATAGAAGTGTTTCCTAATTGGGCTGACCAAGTACTCCTTAGGAATCCATTTCTTACTTAGGGTCTTGGTCTTTGCTTATCCTCTAGCAAGTAAACAATGATAAGCTTTTCTATTGCTAGATTTTCCAAACCCTAACCCCTCTTTCTTGAAACTTGCCCTTTGGCTCTCAATGATCATATCTAGGGTTTTTAAGCCAATTTCAAATTTTCTAAGAGCTTTGGTAAGACTATCTACCTTTTTCCTTAATTCCTTATTTTCTTCTTCTAAAGATGAATCATTTGAGCTAGAAGAAGAATCATGCATATTGTCCTTAATAGTCATAGATTCTAATTTTTCCTTTAACATGCAAATTTTATTTTTCAAACACTTAATTTTCTTTCTAGCCTTAAACAAATCATCATTAGTGCTAGAAATAATTTTTACAAGAGTGGTAGTGGGTAGTTTGTATACCTCACTTACCGAGACGTCCGAATCTGATGATTGACCTCCCCCTTCACTTAAGCTCCCTTCTTCATCTTCACTTGAGCTCTTCTCATATTCGGATGATGTGGATGCTATATCTTCAATTCCCATTAGAGCAAAATGGGATACGTGGTGTTCTTCTTCTTCTGATGAAGGATCATCCCATGTCATCTTTAACTTTTTAACCTTCTTTCCTTTTTCTTTTGTTTACTTCTTTTCTTCCTTTTTCTTTTCTTCCTTCTTCTTCAAGAGTGGACAATCATCCCTTATGTGTCCTTCTTCATAGCAATTGTAGCATATGATCTTTCTTGTCCTACTTTTACTTCTTGAATTTTTCCATCCATGAGATTTGTTAGAAGAAAATATTTTAAAGGTTGTCCTCATCTTTCTTACCATATATGCCTCTTGATCACTATCTATTGAGACACTTGATTCTTCCAAATCGGATGATGAGTATGAGGCCTTCTTCTTGTTCTTCCTCTCTTTTTCTACGATAAGAGCTATACTCTTTTCTTTGGTAGATGCATTAGCTTGTTCATGAAGTTCAAATTCACAAAATAATTCATCAAGTTTTACTAAAGAAAGATCCCTAGAGACTTTATAAGCATCAACCATTGAGGCCCATAAAGCGGTTCTAGGGAAAGATTGGAGCACATACCTTACTAGATCCCTATTCTCAATTTTCTCACCTATCACATGAAGCTCATTGACGATTTCTTTAAATCTACTATGCAATTGACTCACGGTTTCATTTGTCTTCATGGTGAGGGATTGAAGTTGAGTGACCAAGAGGTCCTTCTTGGCTCTTCCTGATTCATTTGATCCCTCATTTAACTCAATGATCTTTACCGAAAGCTCTTTGGTGGACTTGAATGGTCAGACTTTGTTCAATTGCTCCTTTGAAAGACCACATTGTAAAGTTGTTGTGGCCATTACATTTGCTTGAGCTTTCTTTATAATCTCTTTTGTCCAATTCTTGATAGTTAGCTAAAGCACAAAAACAATAATAGGCAAAACAATTAACAATGAAAGCAATGCAAACTCCCTTGATTTACTTAGTATCCACCTCTTAGAGGTGACTAATCCAAGGATCCTCACCACACAATCAAGCTTCACTATGATCTTCTCCTTGGAGGTGGAGAAACCCTCACATGATGCTCTCTTCCTTTTTTACAAGATGAGATTTAGGGTATGAGGAAGAGAATAGGCTATGGAAGCTTTGGGCACTTAGAAAAGGATTTTGCAATCAAACACCGTAACATATTCATGCCCCAAAGCCTCCTCTTAAATAGAGGAGAGAGCTATTATCAAGCAGCTCAGCCCCGAGACCAGTCGACTGCCCCAAGGGCCAGTTGACTGATGCCAAGCCAACGACTCTATTTTTGAGCAGACCAGTCGACTAGTGCCTGAACCAGTCGACTGATCTTTCTGTGAGTTTCCACTCGACGCTTAACCTATTCATGCCCCAAAACCTCCTCTTAAATAGAGAAGAGAGTTGTTATTTAAACATCTCAGTCCCGACACCAATCGACTACCCCCAGGGCCAGTCAACTGATGCCCAGCCAACGACTAGCATAACGACTCTATTTTTGAGTAGACCAGTCGACTAGTGTCTGAACCAGTCGACTGATCTTTCTGTGAGTTTTCACTCGACGCTGGCAGTCGACTGCTTCCTTTGCCAGTTAACTGCCCAGCTTACAAGCTCACTCAAACTCACTCCGAAGTTCGTCCTTCGTGTATGCCTTGAAGTCTACATCCTTGGCTTCCCCCTTGAAGTTCTCTTCCTTCGACTCTCGTCCCTTGGATGCGCACACAAGCTCGCAGCTTATTTCCATGCCATCCTTCGTGTATGCCTTTGAAGTCTACTTCCTCGGCTCACCCTTGAAGTCCTCTTCCCTTGGCTCTCGTCCCTCGGATGCTACACTCTGTTACTTCCCATGTGTGATTCACCAAGTCTTGCATGACTCAAGCACACATACCAAATCAACATGAAAACCTAACTTAATCATATTGGCACACACACCAAAACCCATGATCTATCCAATCAACCTTGGGTCAATTGCACCAACAAAAGGACTCGAGCTGGTCTCTTCCTTAAGGAGTTCACCTCCTCTTGGAGAGACTTGACCCAGTCATGAGACTTAGCTAGTTGCAAGATAAATAAGAAATATGTTCGTAATGATCCGATTCAGAATAACCTGTTTCCTTTAGTCGGCCCGTTTTCGACAGTGAGATAGTTCCGTGCTCCGTTTCTTCTTCTGGTTCGGAGTCGATGTCGATCTCGTCTTGGACCGTTAACGCGAGGAGGTTGGAGTGCATTGGTTCATCCTCGTCCGATTCCGAAGACGACTCATCCCAGGTTACTTGCAATGCCTTCTTCCTGATCATTGCTTTTTCGTCTCTATTGCATTCGGGCATTCGGATTTGAAGTACCCCTTCATTCCACACCTATAATAGGTGAGGTCTGCCTTGTTCTTGGGTCCAGCCGAATCGTCCTTTGACTGTCCCATCTTCTTTTTCTTTTGGGGTTTTTGAGCTCTGAATAACTTTCGAACGACGTTCATAAGCTCTGCTAGTTCATCTTCTTCGGATTCCAAGTCAGAATCTGGTTCTGGTTCTGGTGCCTTCTTTTTAATTTTTCCTGCAAATAAAGCTATACATTTCTCTGTAAGTGCATCGTTAATCTGTTCATGTAACTCAAACTCTGAAAATAATTCATCTAATTTTATTTTAGATAAATCCTTAGAAACTTTGTAAGCATCAACCATAGATACCCACAATGAGTTTCTAGGGAATGAGTTAAGTGTATACCATATTAAATCTCTATTTTCAATTATGTGCCTTATGATGTAGAGCCCGTTCATGATTTCTTGTATCCAGGCATGCAGTTGGGAAGCAGTTTCTCCCTCTTGCATTTTTAGATTGTACAATTTATTTAATAGTAAATCACGACGGCTTACCTTGGTGTCGGACGTTCCTTCGTGAAGTTCTATCAGCTTAGTCCACAATTCCTTGGCGCTGCTGAAAAGTCCGATGCGGTTCAGCTCCTCCTTCATGAGTCCACATTGAAGAGTCTATGTTGCTTTTTCATCTGTTTCAAGTCTTCTCTTGGCAGATGTGTCCCATTTGTCATAGTTCAGCACCGTCCCTTGCTCATCTCTAGGAGATCGAATCTAATTTGGATTATAATCCACATATCCACCTGAGTCTTCACATGATCTTCCATCCAGCTCTTCCAATAACCGAAATCTTCCCCAGAGAAGAGAGGGGGACGAGCAGTGTTGTAGCCTTCTTACATAACCATCAAGAAAGAAACGAAGAGAATAGACTTGCAAAACAAAGAAAGATAGATGTACCAAGACATTTTGTCTTGGATTAGCAGTGTGGGAATAAAAATAAAATATGCTCGAAGTAAGAAACAAAAAAACAACGAAAATCCAAAAAAAAAAAAACTCAAGTTGTGGTTTCACCAAATTTAGCTGCCCCCGCTCTGATACCAATTGTAGGATTGAGATAGAGCGATAGAGGGGGAGTGAATATCGCTTTAAAAATATTTCGGATTTTAGAACGATCGAGTACACAATGGAAAACAAAACAAAGCACGCTAACACAAGTGAGTTTTACTTGCTTTGGAGTCTTGACTGGCTCATACTGCAAGGGTCACGATCCTTGATCGTTTACTTTAGGCAATCACTAATAATTGAATGAATGTACAGATTACAAGATTTAAGTATGCAAAATGAAACAAATATACCGACTCCTTTTGAATGAGTTGAAGGCCTTCGCTCGGAGAGTCGAACGGCGTTTCGGCGTTGTCGAAGCTTTGATCGTGCAGCACACAGGAGAATAGAATGATCGCAGAGTGTGAATTGTTATATCGGGGTGCTTCTCTCGACCCCTTTATATAGTAGTCATTCAAGCGCCCTAGTCACAGCGTCTCGGGCGGTAATTCTATCCACTGCGCAGTCAAACTTCTTTCCTAGCTCAGGCGCTTGAGTGCCGACGTGGATCCTCCACTCAGCATTCGCCACGTAAGCTTGACCGTTACGCCAGCTCAGCCACGCATTGCCAACTCCCAGGCACCTGAGTCCCATTCAGGCGCCCTAATTCAACTGGTTCAACTTTTCAGCTGCAACAAGGATTAGTTCCACACAATAATATAATTTAAAGCAAGTGTGAATTACAGCCAATGCAGTCTTGGTCCTGACTTTTAGGTTTCACCTAAAATTCTAGGTCTGACCGACGCCTACTGTTCCCGCTCGGGGAACGCGTCCTCACCTACTCCTCTCAGGAGAATTTACCTACTGCCACCCGGAACCTTCGATTTGACTTTTGCTCAACCTCCGAGAACCCGAAACTCGACGACGTTCAACCTCGACCCGTCTCGACTCCTGTCCGTAAACCTCGCTCAGCAAAATCTTCTGCTCGGTCCTTCGGACTAAGACTTCGTGTTCGACTTCACTCATCTGAATTCTTCATAGGGTGGTGATTATGATTAATCGATCATGTTGATCAAATTCATTGCAACAAAATGGAAATTTCAACATGCCTGCAAAGTATGTTCTGATTTACAATTTCTCCCCAAGCATGCAATGTGTCAGTTAATACTGAAAGTTTGCTTTCCCTTGTCAGTTCTTCCAAATCAAAATTTCCATCAACTTTCTTAAGAAAATGCCACTTGGCTCATGTGTATACTGTAGAGCCAATTTTTTTTTTTTGTATGAATGAAACTTCATAGAAATGGAAGAAAAATGTTGCTTGACTGATTAAATTTTTTAATCAGAATGCAAGAGGAATAGAAATGAAAATCAATGAATTTCTGAGTTATACAATAACAATGATTGCTTTTGAAGGTGTATGCATCTACATCATTCCCATCACATGAACAACGGTAATTTACCAAAGGGCGTACTTAAATATTGGTATTTACCAAAAAGCGGACCATGGTTTTAATGTTACCAAAGAGCGCACATATTTAAGTAAACATCCTCTTATACCCCTACCGTCAAGTACTGCATGCATTTCTCTTTCTCATTCTCATTCTCTTTCTCTTTCTCTTTGTCAGTAACGAATTTCGAGACGGACCATAAAGAGATGTTACTTTATATTTTGATTTTTATATTATGGAACCTTTCTCAAAACAAAAAAATATTGAAATTAATTAAAATATTTTTATTAAATTAAAACTAAAAGAACATTTCAGCCACCCACGTTGGGCCTGAAATGGAACAACGTGCCCAATATTAAGGGTTTTTTCTCGATTTTTGTTATTACATTTTAAAACCTCGGAGAAGTCCAAATAAACTATGGATAGCAAATTTGAACTCCTTGTAACCTCAGAAATCCACAGGAACTGAAATTTTTACAATCGGAGCTCTCTAGGTCAATCAGTGGCCTTTCAGAGTCATTGGGCCTGAAATGGAACCATTTCAGGCACACGTTGGGCCTGAAATGGTTCCATTTCAGGCCTAATGATCCTAAAAGGGCTAATGTGTCAAAATCCACTGATTGACCTAGAGAGCTCCGATTGTAAAAATTTCAGTTCCTGTGGATTTCTGAGGTTACAAGGAGTTCAAATTTGCTATCCATTGTTTATTTGGACTTCTCCGAGGTGTTAAAATGTAATAATAAAGAATCGAAAAAACACCTTTAATATTGGGCATGTTGGGGCTGAAATGAGCACGTTGGGCCTGAAATGGAAACATTTCAGGCCTAATGATCCTAAAAGGGCTAATGTGTCAAAATCCACTGATTGACCTAAAGAGCTCCGATTGTAAAAATTTCAGTTCCTGTGGATTTCTGAGGTTACAAGGAGTTCAAATTTGCTATTCATTATTTATTTGGACTCTCCGAGGTGTTAAAATGTAATAATGAAAAACCGAGAAAACACCTTTAATATTGGGTATGTTGGGGCTGAAATGGGCACGTTGGGCCTGAAATGGAACCATTTCAGGCCTACGTTGGGCTTGAAATGGAAACATTTCAGGCCCAACGTGGGCCTGAAATGGTTCATGAACCAATGACCTTAAAAGGCCTAATGTGTCAAAACCCACTGATTGACCTAGAGAGCTCCGATTGTAAAAATTTCAGTTCCTGTGGATTTCTGAGGTTACAAGGAGTTCAAATTTGCTATCCATTATTTATTTGGACTTCTCCGAGTTATTAAAATGTAATAATGAAGAACCGAGAAGAAATCACACATTAGACCTTTTAGGGTCATTGGGCCTGAAATGGTTGGACACCTATTGCATTGGTGATATCTAATATATAGATGTTTGGACACCTAAAACATCATCTCCTACCTCTACCCTCTCTATTCATATGGAATTTTCAGAAATCCAGATATGGGAGGTCCATCAGTGAGTTTTGAGAAATCCAGATATGGGAGGTCTATCAGTGGGTTTTGGTCAAAACTCACTGATATTTCTAAACTACTCCTATTTGATTGGTGATATCTAATATATAGATGTTTGGACACCTAAAACATCATCTCCTACCTCTACCCTCTCTATTCATACGGAGTTTTCAGAAACCCAGATATTGGAGGTCCTAAACTACTCCTATTTGATTGGTGATATCTAATATATAGATGGTTGGACACCTAAAACATCATCTCCTACCTCTAACCTCTCTATTCATATGGAGTTTTGAGAAATTCAGATGTGGTAGGTCCATCAGTGGGTTTTGGTCAAAACCCACTGATATTTCTAAACTACTCCTATTTGATTGGTGATATCTAATATATAGATGTTCGGACACCTAAAACATCATCTCCTACCTCTAACCTCTCTATTCATATGGAGTTTTCAGAAATCCAGATATGGTAGGTCCATCAGTGGGTTTTGGTCAAAACCCACTGATATTTCTAAACTACTCCTATTTGATTGGTGATATCTAATATATAGATGTTTGGACACCTAAAACATCATCTCCTACCTCTACACTCTCTATTCATATGGAGTTTTCAGAAATCCAGATATGGGAGGTCAATCAGTGAGTTTTGACCAAAACTCACTAATGGACCTCCCATATCTGGATTTCTGAAAACTCCATATGAATAGAGAGGGTAGAGGTAGGAGATGATGTTTTAGGTGTCTAAACATCTATATATTAGATATCACCAATCAAATAGGAGTAGATTAGAAATATCAGTGAGTTTTGGTCAAAACTCACTGATGGACCTCCCATATCTGGATTTCTGAAAACTCCATATGAATAGAGAGGGTAGAGGTAGGAGATGATGTTTTAGGTGTCCAAACATCTATATATTAGATATCACCAATCAAATAGGAGTAGTTTAGAAATATCAGTGGGTTTTGACCAAAACCCATTGATGGATCTACCATATCTGGATTTCTCAAAACTCCATATGAATAGAGAGGTTAGAGGTAGGAGATGATGTTTTAGGTGCCCAACTATCTATATATTTGATATCACCAATCAAATAGGAGTAGTTTAGAAATATCAGTGAGTTTTGGTCAAAACTCACTAATGGACCTCCAATATCTGGATTTCTGAAAACTCCATATGAATAGAGAGGGTAGAGGTAGGAGATGATGTTTTAGGTGTCCAAACATCTATATATTAGATACCACCAATCAAATAGGAGTAGTTTAGAAATATCAGTGAGTTTTGACCAAAACCCACTGATAGACCTCCAATATCTGGATTTTCTGAAAACTCCATATGAATACAGAGGGTAGAGGTAGGAGATGATGTTTTAGGTGTCCAAACATCAATATATTAGATATCACCAATCAAATAGGAGTAGTTTAGAAATATCAGTGAGTTTTGACCAAAACCCATTGATAGACCTCCCATATCTGGATTTCTCAAAACTCACTGATGGACCTCCCATATCTAGATTTCTGAAAACTCCATATGAATAGAGAAGGTAGAGGTAGGAGATGATATTTTAGGTGTCCAAACATCTATATATTAGATATCACCAATCAAATAGGAGTAGATTAGAAATATCAGTGAGTTTTGGTCAAAACTCACTGATGGACCTCCCATATCTGGATTTCTGAAAACTCCATATGAATAGAGAGGGTAGAGGTAGGAGATGATGTTTTAGGTGTCCAAACATCTATATATTAGATATCACCAATTAAATAGTAGTAGTTTAGAAATATCAGTGGGTTTTGACCAAAACCCACTGATGGACCTACCATATCTGGATTTCTCAAAACTCCATATAAATAGAGAACTTAGAGGTAGGAGATGATGTTTTAGGTGTCCAAACATCTATATATTAGATATCACTAATCAAATAGGAGTAGTTTAGAAATATCAGTGGGTTTTGACCAAAACCCTCTGATAGACCTACCATATCTGGATTTCTGATAACTCCATATGAACAAAGAGGTTAGAGGTAGGAGATGATGTTTTAGGTGTCCAACCATCTATGTATTAGATATCACCAATCAAATAGGAGTAGTTTAAAAATATCAGTGAGTTTTGGTCAAAACTCACTGATGGACCTCCAATATCTGGATTTCTGAAAACTCCATATGAATAGAGAGGGTAGAGGTAGGAGATGATGTTTTAGGTGTCCAAACATCTATATATTAGATATCACCAATCAAATAGGAGTAGTTTAGAAATATAAGTGAGTTTTGACCAAAACCCACTAATAGACCTCCCAGATCTGGATTTCTAAAAATTCCATATGAATAGAGAGGTTAGAGGTAGGAGATGATGTTTTTAGGTGTCCAAACATCTATATATTAGATATCACCAATGCAATAGTTGTCCAACCATTTCAGGCTCAATGACCCTAAAAGGCCTAATATGTGATTTCTTCTCGGTTCTTCATTATTACATTTTAACACCTCAGAGAAGTCCAAATAAATAATGGATAGCAAATTTGAACTCCTTGTAACATCAAAAATCCACAGGAACTGAAATTTTTACATTCGAAGCTCTATAGGTCAATTAGTGGGTTTTGACACATTATGCCTTTTAAAGTCATTGGTTCATGAACCATTTCAGGACCAACGTGCCCATTTCAGCCGCAACATGCCCAATATTAAAGGTGTTTTCTCGGTTCTTCATTATTACATTTTAACACCTCGGAGAAGTCTAAATAAATAATGGATAGCAAATTTGAACTCCTTGTAACCTCAGAAATCCACAGGAACTAAAATTTTTACAATCGGAGCTATCTAGGTCAATCAGTGGATTTTGACACATTAGCCCTTTTAGGATCATTAGGCCTGAAATGGAACCATTTCAGGCCCAACCATTTCAGGCCCAACGTGGACCTGAAATGTTTCCATTTCAGGCCCAACGTGCCCATTTCAGCCCCAACATGCCCAATATTAAAGGTGTTTTCTCGGTTCTTCATTATTACTTTTTAACACCGTGGAGAAGTCCAAATAAACAATGGATAGCAAATTTGAACTCCTTGTAACCTCATAAATCCATAGGAACTGAAATTTTTACAATCGGAGCTCTCTAGTTCATTCAGTGGATTTTGACACATTAGCCCTTTTAGAATCATTAGGCCTGAAATGGAACCATTTCAGGCCCACGTTGGGCCTAAAATGTTTCCATTTCAGGCCCAACGTGGGCCAAAAATGGTTCCATTTCAGGCCCAACGTGGGCCTGAAATGTTTCCATTTCAGGCCTAATGACCCTAAAAGGCCACTGATTGACCTAGAGAGCTCCAATTGTAAAAATTTCAGTTCCTGTGGATTTCTGAGGTTACAAGGAGTTCAAATTTGCTATCCATTATTTATTTAGACTTCTCCGAGGTGTTAAAATGTAATAACAAAGAATCGAGAAAAGACCTTTAATATTGGGCACGTTGGGCCTGAAATGGAAATATTTCAGCCCCACGTTGGGCCTGAAATGGAACCATTTCAGGCCCAACGTGGGTGGCTGAAATGTTCTTTTAGTTTTAATTTAATAAAAATATTTTATTTAATTTCAATATTTTTTTGTTTTGAGAAAGGTTCCATAATATAAAAATCAAATATAAAGTAATATCTCTTTATGGTCCATCTCGATATTCATTACTGACAAAGAGAAAGAGAAAGAGAATGAGAATAAGAAAGAGAAATGCATGCAGTACTTGACGGTAGGAGTATAAGAGGAAGTTTACTTAAATATGTGTGCCTTTTGGTAACATTGAAACCATGGTACGCCTTTTGATAAATACCAATACTTAGATACGCCCTTTGGTAAATTGCCGCATGAACAAATACCAAAGGCCAAGCACATAAAGGCCATTAACTATAAAACACGCATCACGGGTGATGCTAGGATGATTGGAACCAATTGTGCTAAGCAAAGTGATTCTAAGAAAGTGAGATGGTTATCTTCACATCTCATGGACGTCACATAACTTTAATTTGTTCTACTAAGAATTGTGTGGAACCCAATATGAGAAGAGCTAAGGACAGCACCTTGCTGTGTTGCATGCTCGCTGCTAATGTTAATTTTTACCTGCATCTCCGAAGTTTTCTTGTGGTACATGAAAGTGAACTCTCGAAACAGAGACCCACAAGAGGCGGCCTTAGTCCGAGGCGGCGGCAACGAGAGACCATTGCTCAAGGAGGAGACGTCTGGAGAGGGGAGAAGCGGGCAGCGCCTGGAGAAGGAGGCGACGCGAGGTGAGGAGGGGGGAGAATCGGCCGGCGCCTGGAGAAGGAGGCGGCGCCGAGAGAATGAGGGGATGCGAGGTGGGGAGGTGGAGAATCGCGGCGGCTGGAGAAGGAGATGAGAGACACGATGGGGAGGGGGAGTCGACGCGACACGCGGGGGCTTTACTGTCTACGAAAAAAAAAGACGAGGGGGAGGAATGAGTCTAGTGATAACCGAGGGGTGATCAGCAGGTTATCAAATTAAGGGTATCAAAATCATACATTAATTCCGATTCTCATCTACTAAGCATCAGGTATGAAAATGAAACAGATTTCATTCCCATTCCAGCCTCTTAAATCCGCCTACTAAGTACCCCTTAGTTTTGTGAACTCGATTAGTATTTAATCAATAATCTCTATAAATTCGATATTTTATTACTCGTGGTATAACTGTGTCTTTACAGTTTGATAACATCAGCCACTAAAATGACGGTGCAATATTTTTTTTTTTTTGTTAATATGATCATCCTACTGCTGGACTTCCTTACGTAGTTTGACTAGTACTTTATTTTCAGTATGGCTGGACAATTAAGCCATATTAAGTTGCGTACGTGTGTCTAATTTTCTCCATATATAGAACTGTTGTGCTAAAGTAATTACCCCTAGTAATTTATCCCTTTTTTATATGTATGAAGCCACCCTGAATGAGCCGGCTAAGATGACAATTTCTTCTTTACTACAATAATATGATCATCCTCTTGCTGGACTTGCGTGCGTAGTTTGACTAGTACCTTACCTCAGTACAGCTGCACAATTAAGCCATAATTAAGTTGTTATGTTTCCTCAGCCTCCTTTCTCATTTCTTCCTCTTCCGACCTAATCCGTCCTTGTCAACACAACCTAATCAATTGGAAGACAAATTAATTCTCTTCTTTCCTCGCTAGCTCTTTCCTTCTCGGCTTTAATTTGACTACGTAGCTAATTATATTCCCAAACTGTGTATGCATCTTGCATGGCGACTCCAAGTGCCTCCTCCAATTATCAATGCTTCAGTAGTCTGGCCTCGATAGCTTCCTTAACCAAATATATATATGTCCAAAAGGGACCCCTGAAAGCAAAGTAAAACTCAACTCCCTACGCTTCAAATTAGCCCAAACTCTTGCATGCTGCATCCCCTTCTTCATTATTCCAGAATTCTCTTCCTCTAGCTTAATTGTTCTCTTCCAGTTCCCACCTAGACGAAGATTTTGTGAAATCTTCCACGCCAATGGAGTGTTTGTCGATCCCCTCCTCCTCATCATCTGATATAAACATGACCTCTCATGCCTATACGCTTTTGGATCTGGGAGATTGAGAGTTCTTGGAGAAGGCATCAAGGTAAACTACTTTCTTCATGTTTTGTAGCTTTCCTAATCTATGGATGATTTCTCTCTCTCTTCCTTCTTCATGTTTTGAAACGATTATGACATTGTAGAGTCTAAAATCCTTGAGCTTAGTTTATTTAATTACAACTCTGACAACAAAATTAAAGAAATTAAGTCCTTGATTATCTATTTCGTGGCCTATTGGTACAACATAAAGCTATATGGTCTGTGTTTCGATTAACAGAACTCTCAAAAAGGTTAAGTACTTATACAATAAAAAACAGTTAAAAAGTTTTTTTTTAAATTAATTCACATCATTTATGTGTATATGAACTCTACACATTACTTTTAAATTTTATTTGTATAATTAATCACCAAATATTAGTCCTATAGTAGTCCATAAAGATTATCTTTTTTTCTTAATATAGGTCTTTACTAATTAAACTTACATGAAAATAATTAACAAGCGTTGCTTCTAAGACTCGATCTTAGCTACAAATTAAGTTAGAGTATCAGTTGATTTATTCACATGAATTTCATTAATTTGTATATGGCCATATGTGACGACACGATCTTTAAATGCAAACCAGAAGGCTTTTATTTTATTTAATTTTGTTTTGGTTACATACTTACATTGCCATTAATTGGATTTACCTGTATTTGTTTCATGTGTGGGTTTGAGCATGCAGACACAGCAAACAAATTAAAGCCCATTGCTTCACGCAATCAATTGCACCCATGGACAAGCCACCAACCTCGGCCTCCACCACCACCACCACCACCTTCATCCAAGCCGACGCCACCACCTTCAAGGAGCTCGTCCAGCGCCTCACTGGCCCGCCCGAGTCAACTACGACTGCCTCCGCCGCGTGCTTCCCTCCCTCCTCCTCCTCCTCCTCCTCCCTCCCCGCCGGCCGACTCAAGCGGCTCCATCACGGCTCTCATTTGAGGCTTGCCATCCCAAAGCCAGCTGCTCCTTCGGGGTCAACTAAGCCGGCCAGTCAGGCAACGCCGTCGCCGGTGGCCAGCTTTGCGAAGTTGGGTATATCAGCGGAGGAGAAGAGTGGGGAGGCTATTGAAGAAGAGGAGGAGGAGGAGGAGCGGGCCATTAAAGAGAGGCGGTTCTATTTGTACCCTTCGCCCCGGGCAAAAAACAGGGTTGCTGAGCCGGAACTGCTCCCATTGTTTCCGCTCACATCGCCCAGGACTGCCGCCGGCGAGCCGTGAGAAGCGTATGTGAAACTGGATGAATTGAATTTAGACTAGTTAATTAAACTTATTATTTTATGAATAAATGAGGGTTTGAGGATAATTAAGGAAATGCTTAGTTGAAGAATTAAGGGTGAACTCTTGCTTTACGTTTGAATTGCAAAGAAAACAATAGTTAGAAAAATTGGTACATGTAGAAGAAATTCTATAACATGATTTTCTGTATAAAGTTGTCTAAGAAAATTGTGAATTGGTTTCAAAATTATTGGTTTTTTTTAATTCAGTTTAATTTTAAAATTCAGGAAAATTTTATCCTGATTTGGGATGTTAGTAAATTAACGAGAGTGAAATTGAAAATTAAATTCACTTTTTGATACTTTCTTTATCAATAAAGAATGAATATATCCACACAGCTTAAAGCTAACGGATTTGAAAAAGTATATGTTGTACATCAAAGATGAGTCAATCTGTTGTTACAAGGGACAAACAAATTTCAAAGCAAAGAGTAGTTCGAACTTTTCTTAAGTGATATCCTTTTTATTCTCTTAGTGGGAATGCATTTGGTTTACATGGTTTATAGTTATAGATATTTTAGTCCTAATTAAATATGGTAATAGATGCTTCATTTCTTATGATTTTTTTAAAATGTATTTCTATATTTAGTTGCAAAATTAAATTTATTGTCAGTTCCCAAGTAATTGTATTTTTTATTTATAAAAAAATAGATATTCAAATAATTATTTTCTTTTCTATTTTATTTTTTAAATAATGTATTTTGTTAGTCAATTCATTTACGGTATATCATGGACATGAGGTATGAAAACTCAATCATGATGAGTGAACTAAATAGGGTGAATGAACCAATAAAAAAAATAATTAACGAGGTTTTGTCAACCAACCTCTAGCGATCGGTCCGATCACATGAAAGATTCCTATCGACCGCTAGGGTAAATCGGTAAGCGCTCGCAGTGGGTGGTCTAGAAGCCCAGCGTCCCAGGGTTCGTGTCTCATTTGGAAGAAAAATTCCTACAAATGTGTCGTAGCTAGTGAATGAACCAATAAAACCTGGAGGCCTAGCGAACTAGGTGAGTTGATCACGTCAATTAGATTGAGTAATTGATAGTGTTAGTTGGCCATATCGATTATGATGATTGTGGTAATTAAGCTAGACAAATCATGCATTATGGTTGTAAAAATTGAGAAAAAAAATAATCGTCTTGATAAATCCAAAAGTATTTTAGAAAAAAGGAATACAAAATCTTATATAGATAGGTTAAGAAATCCTAAATTGAAAAGGAAAAAAATTAAAATGTCATAAAAACTATAAACAAATAATTAAAATATATACAATCTAACATTCTCTCAAACTCACGATGTTATAACTAGAAGCATTGAGAGTTTATCAAACAAAAAACAAAAACGTGAAGCAGAATGAGCTTCGGTGAACATATCAGTTATATGCAGTGAAGAAGGAACAAAAGTCAGCATGATAGTGTCAAGTTGTAGATGATGACGAGTGAAATGATAATCACTCTCAATATGTTTCATTCCCTAATGAAAAACTGTATTGTAGGCAATCTAAATGGTACTCGGATTATCACAATGAAGAGTAGTAGGTAGTCGAAGAAAAATTTCTATATCTGTAAGCAACCAACATAGCCAACAATCTCATAAGTGGTGGTAGCCATGAGACGATACTCAACTTCTGTGGAAGATCTGGAAATAACATCTTGCTTCTTACTCTTCCAAGAAATAAGTGAAATCTTCAAGAAAAATATAGAAGTCGGTGGTAGACTTATGATCCATAGAGTCACCTGCCCAATCAGCAATAAAGTATGCACACAACTCTAATGAGAAAGTAGAAGAGAATAAGAGACCCTGAAATTGAGTTCCTCGAAGATACCGAAGAATACGAAGAACAGTAGCTCAATGAAATGTGGTAGGTGCAGTGACAAATTGACTAACCATATGCATAGTATACGCAATATCAGGACGAGTCACAGTGAGATAAACCAAACTTCCCACAACTGTACAATAGAGGCTAGGATCTGACAAAAGAGAATTATCTAATAGAGAGTACCGAGCATTAGTCTCAAAGGGAGTATCAACTACTCTGTTGTCAGTAAGACACACACACTCAAATAGATCAGTTATATATTTTGACTGAAACAAGAGATTTGGGGAAGAGGTGATCTCGATCACCAAAAAATAGAATAGTAAACCGAAGTCTTTCATAGTAAAGCAACGAGCTAATTCAAATTTCTAAGACTTAATTCCATCAAAGTCATCACCAGTAATTATCATATCATTTACATATAAAGATAAAAGTATATGACTTGCACACGTACACTTGACAAATAAAGTCGAATCATAATTACTAAGATGAAAGCCAAGAGAGGTAATCACCAGAGAGAACTTTGCAAACCAAGCACGAGATGCTTATTTGAGTTCATAAAGAGCTTTGTAAAGCTTGTAAACTTCACCAGATTTGTGAGCAATTGCAGGAGGAGACATCATATATACTTCTCCTTGAAGATTACCATTTAAGAAGGCATTCTTAACATCCATCTAAGATATTTTCCATAGACGAACAGATGCAACAATAATTAAGATACGAACGGTGGTCATTTTAGCAACAGGGGCAAAATTTTTCTCATAATTTATGTCATACTCCTAAGAGTAACCTTTAGCAATAAGATAAGCTTTACATCATTCGATAGAACTATCAGGTTTAGTTTTGATCTTATAAACCCGATGAGAATCAATGGCGTGTTTTCTTGGTGACAGAGGTACTAGATTCTAAGTATGTATATGATGTAGAGCAATTAATTTCTCATCCATAAATTCTGCCAACGTGGATTATCAACAGCTTCTCTATAAGACAAAGGCTCAGAAAGGTGATGAATAGAGGTGACAAAAGAAGAAAAAGAACTCGAATAACAAGAATAAGCAAAATCAAGTAGTTTAGTAGACTTACGAGGATATGTAGACAATGAATAGGATTATCCACGATCTTACCAGGTAATAGAACAGTCACAAGAGAGGGAGGGGGAGGAGGAGGAGATGTCTCGAGATTACCAGATTCAGTAGAGCTATCATGAGGAAGAGTAGTTATGGGAGAGGCTTCGTTAGTGTCGATATTGAAGAGATAATGCGAATTAGATTTGCATGTGTCATGTCATATGATAGAGGAGGTATGGAGAAAAAAAGAATATGCTCAAGAAACACAACATGACTAGAGACATATAATTTTTTATTGACTGGATCAAAACAACGATATCCCTTTTGACCACACCATAACCAAGAAAGACACATAAAGCAGACTTAGAGGATAATTTATCACGCTCAATGTGTGGTCATAGAATAAAATAGGTATAATTAAAAACACATAAAGATGAATAATCAGGAGCACAATTGTACAATTTTTGAAAATGAGATAAACTTGAATTATGAGAAGTTGGAATCCTATTAATTACATGAGTGGCAGTAAAAATTGCTTCTCCCCAAAAGACACTATGAACATCTGTAGACAATAAGAATGAGCGGGTTATCTCAACAAGATATCTATACTTTCTCTTCGTAACCCCATTCTGTTCATGTGTTTCTCGACACGAGGTTTGATGTATAGTACCTTTTGATGCAAATAAATGAGAAAAAGCTTTGGAAGTATACTCACCTCCAAATCACAATGAAAACACTTGTTAACAGCTAAATGTTGAGTTTTGACAAGAGCTATAAAGTGAAGATGGTAAGATAATCAGATCTATGTTTCATAAGATAAACCTAAGCATAACGAGTAGAATCATCAATAAAAGAAATATAGTATCTTGATCCACTTTTGTAGCAATAGGAGAAGCCCCCCCCCCCCCCCCCCCCCCCATACATCAAAATACATAAGATCAAAAGGAATTGGAGAAAAAGATAGATTTTTATTGAAAGGTAACGCAGAGAATTTTGTCAATTTACAAGCACTAAAATCAGAAATATTATGACTTTTTAAAGGTCCTAATACTCCAGATAAAGATAAAAATTATAAACGGGACATTGAAATATGACCTAGACGAGTATACTATAAATAGAAATCAGAAAAAGAACAACTCAACCGAAAAGATGACAGATCAACATCAAAAATTGTAACACCTGGTACTTGGAGTTGATCCAAGAATAGAGCCCCCTTGCCTACGGCCTGTCCCAATCACCTTTCGAGATTGCGAGTCTTGCACATAACAATTAGATGAAGAGAAAAAGATTACATATCCAGACTCACACAAATAACTAACAGAAACAAGATTAAGTGTAAGACTAGGAATATAATTGACATCAGGAAGAGACAACAAGTTGTAACAATAAAATTGACACCTACTAATGGCATTGAAGTACCATTAACAGTCACAATTGATAAAAATGAGTTAAGAGACAAAGAGATAAAAGACGGCAAGCTAGGTGACATATGATGAGAGGTTCCAGAACCCAATATCCATAAAGAAAAAGATATACATAATATACCAAAGGATGACAAACCTATATGAGAAGAAGCAAACATGGTAGAGGTCTGTGAAGCAAAGAAATATTGAAACTGCTCAAGCATATATGGATCTAAAGAGGGGGCAACCACTGTATTACTAGGCTGAGGTAGTTGATTATCATATTTTCATGAAACATTTTGATGTAGCACTAGTTACTGTAGAGGTCATTGTTGCTGATACTACTGCTCAGGTAGTTGTTTACCTTTATCAATAATAATGGGCACTAAGATTTTTAGTGTCCTTTAATTTTGCAATAAGCACATTCATCATTAGAAACTTTCAAAGTCGATCTATTTTGATTATGAGGTGGAGGTCGCTGTGGTGCTACAAAAACTAATAGTATAGATGGTGCAATGGTTCTTTTATCAACCTGAGGCTTAAGGTGAATCTCTTCAGCAAGCAATTAAAGTACCACTGAATCAATGGAAGGAAGAGGATTATGATGCAAAATTATTCCACGCAATCCATCAAAATCATCACGAAGAGCCATCAAGAATTGGACTAGATGTTGTTCTTCTCTACGAGTGATATAAGCTGGTAATACTCGTAATTCTGAGAATTCTGTGAGTGCCAGCTAGGCCCATAGTTCTGACATGACAGAATAAAAGTCTTGGATACCGATATCTTGTTGCCGAAGTATGCAGATATCTATTTCTAATTGATATTGTTTGGCAAAATTAGAATTCATGTATAATCTTGTGAGATGATCCTAAACCTCTTTGGCAGTCTCGTACTTAGCCAACTAAGCACAATAGAGTGTGTAACAGAATTATTGATCCACGTAATAATCTTCGCATTATCGGTCTCCCAAATATCCATCGACTTTGCATAATCAGCAGTATTGTCATCCGTAGATTTACCTCGCACACCTGAAATATATCCTCACATAGATTTTTTATGCAAGAAATTATTCATAATATATCCCCAACACGAATAATTTTTTCCATCCAATTGGACACTAATTGATTGAAGCAAATCATCTATACAATTACTCATGGTGACAGAACAAATAGTGCTCATGAATAACTAAATAGTGAACAAAAACAAATTGATGTGAGAACAAAAGAAATCCAACTAATGTTCAGAACAGAAAAATTGTGCGAACACACCAAAAAAATATCCATGAAAGTTGCAGATCAAATTAACAATTCTTCAATCGAATAATCAAAGTCATGAAGAACCTTGCTATGATACCATATAGAAATTGAGAAAAGAAAAAAATAACTGTCTTGATAAATCCAAAAGTGTTTTAGAAAAAAGGAATACAAAGTCTTATATAGATAGGTTAAGAAATCCTAAATCCTAAACTGAAAAGGGAAAAGATTAAAATGCCCTAAAAACTATAAATAATTAAAATATATACAATCTAGCAATAGTGTCAATTAGGTCACAAAGAGTGATTAGGTCAAATAGATTAAGATGGTCAAAATATGTGAATTGAGTAGGAAGATCAAACACAATAATCAAGCTAGACGAACCAATTAGGTCAAGTGGGTTGGATAGATTGATTTGATTAAGTTGAAAAAAATGATCAAGTAAGATGGTTCAAATCTAGCTAAGAGGGTCCAATAAACTGATCGAGTTGAGTGATAGTGATCTCACTCCATGTTAGTTTGTCAAACCTTAGTGCTTCCATCATAGATCAACTATTTAGCTTTTGGAAGAACCCGAGGCCTCACGTAGGTTTATGTTCATCTCGGCTTCCCAAGTTCCCCATACAACTCAGTTTCTGGAGTCTCCTATCCAACTCAGCTTGCCAATTGTTCTCCATACATCTCAGCATCTCGAGTCTCTCATCCAACTCACCTTCTTGAGTTCCTCTTGCAACTCTACATCCCATGTTAACTCAATAATCACTCTCCAAAATCCACAGTCTTGAGATTGAGCTCCCCTTAATGTTAGTGAATTATCTAAAGGTTAAGGGATTGACTCGACAATCACTCTCCCTAACCTAAATGGATTACCTAGAGGTCTTGAGCTACCCCTTAGTGCGAGTAGATTATCAAAATGCTAAGAGTCAATTTGGCAATCATTCTCCCAGACCCAAGATCTTGGATCGAGTTTCCCCTTTGTGTTAGTGGATTGCCTAAATGCTAAAGAGTAGATTAGGAAACTACTCTCCCTAACCTCAATAATGGTTGAGGTATCAAGTTTTTCTCAGCCTTTGTGGTTTGATTCAAGACTTTAGGGTTGAGTCTGTTGGTGCAATCAACCCAAGGTTGATCGGGTAGATCAAGGATTTTGATGTGTGTGTCAATATGGTTAAGTTAGGTTTTCATGTTGATTTGATATGTGTGATTGAGTCGTGCAGGACTTGGTGAAACACACATGTGAAGTAACGAAGTATAGCATCCGAGGGACGAGAGCCAAGGAAGAGGACTTTAAGGGCAAGCCGAGGAAGTAGACTTCAAAGGCATACACGAAGGATGACATGGAGGCAAGCCGTGGGCTTGTGTGCGCATCCGAGGGACGAGAGTTGAAGGAAGAGAACTTCAAGGGGAAAGTCGAGGAAGTGGAACTCAAGGCATACGCGAAGGATGGACTTTGGAGTGAGTTTGAGTGAACATGTAAGCTGGGAAGTTGACTGGAAAAGGGAGCAGTCGACTGCTAGCGTCGAGTGGAAACTCACAGAAAGATCAGTCGACTGGTCCAGGCACCAATCGACTGGTCTACTAAAAAATAGAGTCGTTAGGCTAGCCGTTGGCTGGGCATCAGTCGACTGGCCTTGGGGGCAGTCGACTGATGTCGGGGCTGAGCTGTTTTGATAATAGCTCTCTCCTCTATTTAAGAGGAGGCTTTGGGGCATAAATAGGTCACGGTTCTTGATTGTTAAATCCTATTCTAAGTACCCAAAGCCTATTCTCTTCCTCATACTCTAAATCTCATCTTGTAAAAGAGGAAGAGGGCACCTTGTGAGGGTTTCTCCACCTTCAAGGAGATGATCATAGTGAAGCTTGATTGTGTGGTATGGATCCTTGGATTAGTCACCTCTAGGAGGTGGATACCAAGTAAATCAAGGGAGTTAGCATTGCTTTCTTTGTTAATTGATTTTGTCTATTATTGCTCTTGTGTTTTAGCTAACATTCTTGTAGACAAAATCAAAGAGAAGCTATTCACCCCCCCTCTAGCCTAACGCCAAGGTCCTAACAAGTGGTATCAGAGCTCAGTTCGTTTCGTGAGATCTCACCGTCAACCGGAACATCTAGATAGTGTTTCAAGAGGGATATAGCACTGCACGACCACCATTCTTAGATGGCAACGACTTTGCATATTGGAAAGGTAGAATGGAATACTATTTAATGAATGATATTGAAAATTAGTTTAGTGTTGTAGATGGCTTTGAGATGCCAAAGGATGAGAGGGGAGAACCTCTCCTTACCAAGAATTGGTCAAAAGAGATTATGAAGAAGGCTGAAGCAAATGCAAAGGCTACAACAACTCTACAATGTGGTCTTTCAAAGGAGTAATAGAACAAAGTCGGACCATTCAAGTCCACCAAAGAGCTTTGGGAAAAGCTCATCGAGTTAAATGAGAAATCAAATGAATCAAGAAGAGCCAAGAAAGACCTCTTGTTGGCTCAACTTCAATCCCTCACCATGAAGACAAATGAAACCATGAGTCAATTGCACGGTAGATTTAAAGAAATCATCAATGAGCTTCATGTGATAGGTGAGAAAATTGAGAATAAGGATTTAGTAATGTATGTGCTTCAATCTTTCCCTAGAACCACTCTATGGGCCTCAATGGTTGATGCTTATAAAGTCTCTAGGGATCTTTCTTTAGTAAAGCTTAATGATTTATTTTGTGAATTTGAACTTCATGAACAAGCTAATGTGTCTACCAAAGAAAAAGGTATAGCTCTTAAAGAAAGGAAGAAGAAAAAGGACAAGAAGAAGGTCTCATACTCATCATCCGATTCGGAAGAATCGAGCGTCTCAATGGATAGTGATAAAGAGGCGTATATGGTAAGAAAGATGAGGAAAGCATTTAAAAGTTTTGCTTCTAACAAATCTCATAGTAGGAAAATTTTAAGAAGTAAAAGTAGGACAAGAAAGGTCACATGCTACAATTGCCATGAAGAAGGACATATAAGGGATGATTGTCTACTCTTAAAGAAGAAGGAAGAAAAGAAGAAAACAAAAGAAAAAGACAAGAAGGTCAAAAACCTAAAGGCAACATGGGATGATCCTTCATCATCATCAGAAGAAGAACACCACGTATCCCATTTTGCTCTAATAGGGATTGAAGATATAGCATCCACATCATCCGAAGATAAGAAGAGCTCAAGTGAAGATGACGAAGGGAGCTCAAGTGAAGGGGGAGGTCAATCTTCGGATTTGGACGTGTCGGTAAGTGAGGTATACAAACTACCCACCACTACTCTTGTAAAAATTATTTCTAGTACTAATGATGATTTATTTAATGCTAGAAAGAAAATTAAGTGTTTGAAAATAAATCTTGCATGTTAAAGGAAAAATTAGAATCTATAACAATTAAGGACAATATGCATGGTTCTTCTTCTAGTTCAAATGACTCATCTTTAGAAGAAGAAAATAAGGACTTAAGGGCAAAGGTAGATAGTCTTACCAAAGCCCTTAGGAAATTTAAAATTGGCTCAAAGACTCTAGACATGATCATTGAGAGCCAAAGGGCAAGTATCAAGAAAGAGGGGTTAGGGTTTGGAAAATCTAGCAATGGAAAAACCTATCATTGTCTACTTGCTAGAGGACAAGCAAAGACTAAGACCCTAAGTAAGAAATGGATTCCTAAGGAGTACTTGGTCAACCCAATTAGGAAACACTTCTATTGGGTGCAAAAATCAATCCTCTAGGGTTAAAGGAATTGGATTGAGTCAACCATGTTGTTAAAATTTTAAATTTTTAAAATTTGGTTGACTTGAGACATTAAGGGGGAGCATTTTAGCCCAAGTAGAAACTCTTGATAAAATGGGCTAAATAGGATGTACCTTTAATGCATCTCATATTGCCTTGATTTATGATTGCATTTATGCATATGAGATGTTAGGATGATATAAATAACTCACTTATGCTTGTGGCATGTTGATGAGTTATTGGATGTATCACATTAGTGATAAATAGACTAACTATGAGGAAAGTAAATGTTTAATTAATGGACATCTTGCCCATAGATCATAGTTGGATATTTCAAATGATTTGAAAATATTTCCGTGTTTTATTTGCTATAGCATAGATTTGCAAAACACATGATTTCAAAACTAGGATGAAAGTTTGATAAAAAAAATTAAGTGTTTTCAAAGAATTTGAGGTTTGGTCAAAAAGTCAAATATATTAGATTTTTCATGAAAATATATTTTTCTCTGTTAGAAAACATCACAAGAAATATATTTACAAAATTTCATAATTTTTTGAATTTTATGGAATTTTTTATGCATTTCTGAATTTCAGCTCAAAGGCTGAAATTTTCAGACTATTATGTATTAGTCGACTAGCCAGGGGGCAGTCAACTGAACTCTCTGTGAATTGGCAATTCGAAGCCACCAGTCGGCTGATAACTGACTCAGTTGACTGACACTTGTAGTTTCTGATTTCTAGATATTTTCAAAATGTGAAACTTATCCCAAGTTGATACCAATGGGTAATATTGTTTGGAGCAATCTTTTTGATGGTTTCAAAGGGGGAGAATTGAAAGATTTAAGTTATATTTTAACTTAATTCTTTATGGTTGTGCTAAAATTGAAAATTATGTGTTAAGGCATAGGTTAAGGGGGAGGTATAGGATCGATGCCGTCGATAGAGGGGAGCCTTAACACATAATTTTCGTTCTTTATTATTTCGTTCGTTCGTTCTAATCAGATAGTTAGTAGCAGCGGAAATAATAAAGAACGAAAATAAAAGACACTTATACACGCAGGATTTACTTGGTTCCCAATCTCCCAGGGTTAGTACATCCAAGGCCTAATCATGAGTAGCGCCCGTCCACTAGTGGCCTCCTTTTCAGAATTTTCGGAGGCGGAGAAACCCGTCTTACAGTTGAGTTACAAAACAAAAGATATAACTGAAAATTTGAATTTGTAATTCTAAAGAAAACCAAACAAAAGTCGATCCGTCCAATCTGGAAGTCTGAAGTGCGCCGCACTTTCTCCTGGAGCCTCCTTGGTCGCAAAGCTTTGACTTCAGCGCTTTTTCTTTGCTCAGAAAGACTTAGCATATGTAGAAAGTGATGTTTTGAGTTGAGGGGTCGAAGCCCCTTTTATAGTATCATCCAGGGCACCCTAGAGGCCTTTGGAGCGCCTCAATATGTCAAAAATCCATCCGTAATTGCCAACATCGCGATGCTGATAAGATCAACCCATCCAGGGCGCCTGGGACCATCCAGGGTGCTTGGGACTATCCAGGGTGCCTGGGACTATCCCAGGCGCCTGGGACCCCAGTCTGGGGCGCCCTGGATGTCTGGGTGCCTGTATTGATACAAGTGCCATGGATGACCTTCCAGGCAGCTTTTTCTCCTGCGTTTGCTTTCCTATCTTGCCTCCAACTCCAAGTACCTGCAAGACAACAAACATAAGACAAATATGCAAACAATCTTAACCTTAAAGATTGGTTCTGACTTTGGATTTCTCTCAAAACTCTAGGTCGAACTGACGCCTAATCTTCTCTCTTCCGGGGAATGCGTCCTCGCCTACTCCTCTCAGGAGAAGTTACCTTTTGTCAACCGGCTCCTCCGGTTGGACTTTTACTTAGCCTCCAAGACTCCTGGATCTCGAGACGTCCGAACCTCGACCCGTCTCTACTTCTGTCCTTAGTCATCGCTCAGCTAGGTTGCTCAATCCCTCGGACCAAGACTTCGTGCCCAATTCCTCTAACCAAGACTTCGTGCCCAACCCTCGGTCAGGTTTTCGGTGCCCAACCATCGGCCAGGACTTAGTGCCCAATTCCTCAAACCAGGACTTCATGCCCAACCCTCGGTCAGGTCTTAGGTGCGCAGCCCTCGACCAGGACTTAGTGCCCAATTCCTCGAACCAGGACTTCATGCCCAACCCTCGGTCAGGTCTTAGGTGCGCAGCCCTCGACCAGGACTTAGTCCCCAATTCCTCGAACCAGGACTTCATGCTTAGCTTAACTAGGACTTTCCTTCGCTTTGATAAAGACTTCTTTTGCTAGTCATATTAATCTTGACTAGACTTCTCTTCTGCCAAACATCAAGTCCTGTTTGGCTCACTCCTTGGTCTAACTGACCAACCCTGGGTTTTCTGCTAAACATCAGATCCTATTTAGCTAACCCTTATTCTAACTGATTAAACCTTAGTATATTAATCAGATCAAATCTAGGATTGATCACTCTGCCAAACATCAGTTCATATTTAGCTAACCCTTGGTCACCTTAACCAACCCTGGGTTCTGGTTCACTCTGCCAAACATCAGATCCTGTTTGGCTAAACCTTTATCAACCTGATCAACCCTGGGTTAACCCTACCAAACATAAGGTCCTGTTTGGTTTAACCCTTGATCACTTTGACTAACCCTTACCTTGTCTAACACATATTGTTACTAACTTAAGTATATTGTTAAACATCGAAACACTTAGAGGAACACATCATTGATGCATCTTGCACCAACAATCTCCCCCTTTTTTATGTTTGACAATATCTTAAGTTAGATCGGTCTAAGGGTTAAGTCTAGGTTTAATCCTTTGGGGTTTAATCCTTTTGGAGAAATTGAAAAAAAATCTAACTTAACTCTTCTCTCCCCCTTTGTCACACATCACAAAAAAATTATGAAAAGACTTGCGCCAACAATGAAAATTTCTTGAAAATTTCTCTCCTGCTTTTGAAAATACTTATATAATTTTTGAAAAAATGATTTTCAAAAATCTTCTTTCTTTTTTTTTGAAAAACTAAGTACTTGTTTTATAACGTATAAAGAAAACACCAACTACTTAAATTACACCAACAATATGGAAAAATATATATGTTAAAAAAATTGAACTTCCCTAAATCTGACAACAATCCTAGGAATCATGTTGACCACAAGAAAATTCCTATGCGTCTTAGGGATTTTTCATAAATGTATATTTTTAAAAAAATGATCACTTTCTTGATTTGGTTTCTTTTCCAGTCTGACACAATCCTAGGAAATCTTGTTAACTACAAGAAAATTTTCCTAAGTGTCCTGAAAAATTTTCCAAACTCAAGATAAGATGAATTTTTTTTTAAGACTTTGTTCAAAAGATGGAAAGATTTTTACAAAATAATTTTTAAGACTGAGAATATTATAAAAATAATTTTAAAAAGATGGTGTTTTGAAAAGAGAATATTATGTCTTCAAAATGATTTTGAAAAGATAGCATATGGAAACATAATAATTTTGAAAATTTTAATAGTTCTTTTAATTTGAGCACCCCCTAAACTTGACGCAGTCCTAGGAAGCTTGTTGACTACAAGTGATCTTCCTCTGAGTCTTAGAGTTTGATTCAAACGAAAAGAATTATCTAATAATTTTTCAAAAAAATGTTCAAAAAATAGAATTAATTTCTTCTAAGTAGGACTCCCCCTAAATCTGACACAATCTTAGGAATCCTTGAAGATCATAAAGGATATTTCCTATGTGTCTTTAGAGTTCATCCAAATCAAAAGGATAATTAGCACATTTTTGAAATAAGTTTTGAAATAATATTATAGTTTTCAAAGACATAATTTTTAAAAAATATTTTGAAGGATATAACAAATTATTGAAACATTTTTTGAAAACGTATTTTAAAATGATAAATTTTTAAAGCATAAATCTTTTTAAAAGATCTGAATTTTCCAAAGGAATAAGTTTTGAAATGATGTTTTTGAAAAGGATAATTTTGAAAAATATATATTTTTTTAAAAGAACAACAACAAAAACCTCCCCCTGAACCTGACACCGTCTGGCTACCCTTGTTAACTACAAGGACCTCTACCTAAGTGTCTTAAGGGACTTTAGTATTGACGTAAAAGGTTTGTGTCTAAGTGTGTAGGTCAAATAATTTTCGAAAAGATATATTATTTTTGAAAATGTATTTTATAGATAAGCAATCAGGCAAGCATGAAATTCATAAAAACATTATTATGTTTAAAATTTTTTTTTAAAATATATTTTTAAGAAAATATCCTAAAGATTTAGAAAACATTTTGAAAATATTTGTCAATTAATTAGTCCTTAACATCTCACCCTTTCTAAGTGTCGCAGTGCAAGCAAGCATGATTGTCTTATGAGTGTATTGTGAGATGCTTGAATAATTTTTCTCAATTTATTTATAGACTTGTTGACCTTGAGTTAGATTCGAGTTTAATCAATTTATAATTTAAAATTAGATTTCAATAATCGACTTCTAGGTCTTGGCGAGGCACAGAGAGCTTCTTTAGCCGTAGCCTTATTGGATCATCAACCCTTTCCTTAGACAAAGCCTTTTAAGGAAATAATACCTTTATTTTACTCTTTGAAAAATTCTGGTCTAACTAGTCTAGGATGTGGAGAGGTAGCTTCGGCTAGTTCCACTTAGCTAGGCCAAGCTTCCCTAACGTACTATCATATTGCCCCACCCTGGTACTAGGTTAGGCAAGTATCAACTAGCCTTTTCCTATCTATCTGTTCTAAATCATGCAGAAAATTAAACATGAATGACATGACAGATATTAAAAAAAATAAGCAGATGCATGAACATGGTATTTATGCATGATTCAATCAAGTCAAGACATTTTAATTAAGTTTCTAATAATGTATCAAATTCTCGATTTGATATATACCGTGTGAACCCGTGAATATGTCAACCCACATTAACATACTTAATATTATTATGTTGATTATTCCAGATAGGTAAGATTTTAGTTAGTTTCATATCTGAAGGTAATTAATTAAAATTTAGTTCATGGATTTTATTGAATTAAGGATTGAAATTATTAAGGATTAATTAAGATTAAAATTATTAAGGATTAACTAAGATTGAAATTATTAAGGATTAACTAAAGTTGAAATTATTAAGAATTAATTAGAGTTAAAATTATTAAGAATTAATTAGAGTTAAAATTATTTAAGAATTAATTAGAGTTAATATTTTTATGGATTAATTAGAGTTAAAGGATGAATTAGAGTTAAAATTATTAAGAATTAATTAGAGTTAAAATTATTATGGATTAATTAAAGTCAAAATTATTAAGAATTAATTGAAGTTATTAATTAAGGTTGAGGTTAACTAAGTATTAATAAAGGTTTTTGAGAATTAATTAAGATTAATTAAGGGTTGAGAATTAATTAAGGTTTAAGAATTAATTTAAGTGGTTAAGAATTAATTAGAATTTAAGTTATTTGAATTAAAGATTTAATTTGAATTTAAGTTATTGAGATTTAATTTGAATTTAAATTGTTAAGAATTAGAGTTTAAGATTTCAGGGTTAAATAGTAATTGTGGGTCTAATTGCATCATTTTCATTAATTCAAAGAATTCTTATTTCTTAACTATTTCTTTTGTGCTTAAGCTTTCGAATTTATTTAATACTTCTGTCTTATTTGAATTTTTGTAAGCCTTGATAATTATATCCTTAATTTTGTTGAATTCATCTTCATCTTCAGAATCATATTCTTCATCTTTATTTTCGGAGTTATTAATGAAAATTGTATCATTATCTTCAAAATAGGTAAAGTAATTTTTAGTATTAATTAATGTTATATGATTATTATCTTCAAGATTGGTAGAATTATTAATTACTGTTGCATAATTATCTTCACGATTATCATCAATATTATTTTGACCCATATTAGTATTAACAAAATTCTTAGAAAGTGATAGGGTTGAATAGTCCGTGGCCGGCACGAGGGATGAAGAACCTGCGGGGCGCGACATGACAAATCGAAGCGACCTTCCTTCCCGGGCCCCAGGGCCCCCCTCAGGATACGCGCCCGGGAAGGTCAGTCCGAAGACCCCTCCCGGGAGCACCCCGGGAGGTTAGGCCCAAGAGCGCCTCGGGAGTTATGGCGCCCGAAGACCCCGAGCTCACCTCGGGAGTTAGAGTCCTCGCAATGACCGACCTCAGGTACTGAACCCCCCCCCCTTTCGGTACGGAAAAGCATCCCCGTTAGAAGAGGTCTTCACGACCCTTAAATGTCGAAACGGGTAGAAGCGTGATAACGACGTAGACCTTTTCAAAGGATATCCAGTCACCGCCGAAAGAGGGGGGAGAACATGGCGTAAGTACCGGATATGTGGCACCGATTGAAGAGACAAGTCTAGTCTGTCGCCATCAGTATAAAAGGTAGTCCGATCCCTCCGGTAAAGGGGTTATGCTCTCTCAACCCTACATACATTCTTTCCTTCTTGCCACCTTTACCTTTCAGACAATACACTGACTTAAGCATCAGAGTGGACTCTGCCGGACCCCTGCCGGCGTGTCCCCTAACACTCATGTTAACCTTGCAAGGCTCTAAGTTCCTCCCCGCCGCAGCAACTTCCATTGGGGCAGAACTCCAGTGCCTGGCCATCGTCATCGACTCTTTCCAGAACAAATTGGCGTTGTCTATAGGAATCTAGCAAAGCACCTGAAGGAGCACCGATAGCAGGGTTGGAGGAACATCCCATCGTCCGTTGAGGGGAGGACTTCGATCTTCAAGAGGTCTTGCCAAAAGACCTCACCCATCCGAGAGAAGATGAAGGACCTAAGAAGGAACGAAGGGAGGTCGAGAGTGAGGAAGTACAGATCCATCCTCAACATGGAGGGGGAAGCATGCGCATCGGCATCGACCTCGCACCAGAACTAAGAAGTCGTCTCATCGAGTGCCTGCGAAACCATAAGGATGCCTTCGCTTGGGCCGTAGAAGAGATTAAAGGAGTTCCACCAGAGTTGGCCATGCACCACTTGCATGTTATGCTGGGAGCCCGCCCCGTGAAGCACCAAGATAAGGCCATTCGAGATGAAGTCCAGAAGTTGTTAAAAGTCAGACACATCAGAGAAGTCCAATTTCCAGCATGGCTGGCCAATGTGGTCCTCGTCACCAAGCCCGGAGGCAAATGGCGAGTCTACATTGACTTCCGAGACTTAAATAAAGTCTGCCCAAAAGACTGCTACCCCCTGCCTCGGATAGACCGGTTGGTGGATTCTACAGCCGGGTGTGAGTTCATCTCAATGTTAGATGCTTACCATGGCTACCACCAAGTCCCACTTGCTCCCAAGGACCAGGAGAAGGTCAGTTTTGTGACGGCCGACGGCATGTACTACTACAATGTCATGCCCTTTGGCTTACGCAATGCAGGCACCACATACCAGCGGATGATGGACAAAGTCTTCAGGCACTAGATCGGGTGAAACATCGAGGTGTACATGGATGACATCCTAGTAATGACTGACAAGGAGGTGACATGATAGCTAACCTTGAAGAGACGTTCGCCACCCTGAGGTCCAACAAGTTGAAACTAAAGTCAGCTAAGTGTTTGTTTGGGGTAAAAAGTGGCAGGTTCCTGGGGTACATGGTAACGGAGAGGGGGATCGAAGCCAATGCGGAAAAGGTAAAGGTCATTCTAGATATGCCGCCCCTGCGGAACTTCATGGAAGTACAGTGGCTGAATGTAAGGATCACGGCGTTATCCCGATTCATCTCCAAATCCACAAACAAGACCCTCCCATTCTTCAAAATTCTAAGAAGAGCCGTCAAGTTCGAGTGTGATGACCAGTGTGAGAAGGCCTTTGCAGAGTTGAAGACCTATCTTGCAGACCTCCCTACCCTGCACAAACCCATGGGGGGGAGGCCTTATTCGTCTATTTATCAGCAGCCGAGCAAGCGGTGGGATCGACGCTCATCCGAGAACAAGATCGGGTACAATACACCATCTATTTCTTTGGACACCTTCTAAAGGATGCCGAAACGCGATACACATGATGGAAAAATTGGCCTATGCCTTGGTCCTGATGGCCCGAAGGTTACGACCGTACTTCCTAGCGCATCCCATCGTGGTCCTCACCAATAGCCCGCTCGCCCGAGTCCTCATTAACCCCGAAGCGTCGGGCAGGCTGATAAAATGGACGACGGAGTTAAGCGAATACGTCATTAAGTATCAGCCTCGAGCTGCCATCAAAGCGTGGGCCCTCTCCGACTTCATGCTAGAGACCGTCCCAGAGGTGGAGGTCGAAGGTATGTGGAAGATCTATGTAGATGGATCCTCCAACAGCCAGCATAGCGGGGTGGACTGCTACTGATTTCCCCTAGGGGTGACACATTGCATTTGTCTATTCGACTTCACTTCAAAGCTACCAACAAAGAAGCTGAATACGAGGCGATCCTAGCGGGCCTGCAGGCAGCCAGGCACATGGGAGCCTGTCGGGTCACGATCTATTCGAACTCTCAGTTGGTGGCTCAGCAAATAGCGAGTAGTTTCGAAGTTAGATGCGAGCGGCTGCAGAAGTATGTAGCCCTCTACGAACAGCTGAAAGCCACCTACTCGAAGGTCATCCTGCAAAAGATCTCCCAGTCGGACAATGTGCGGGCCGACGAGCTAGCCAAGCTGGCCAGTTCCATATCCACCTGACAGTTGAACGAGCCTTGTGCGGCAGAAATGATGGTAGCCCAAATTGGAGAAGAGGCTGGAACTGACAGACAAACAGACTGGAGGGATCTCTAGATAGCATTCCTCTAGGATGGATCCCTTGCGAGTGGGCGTCAAGAGAGCCGGCTGTTTCACCGGCGGGCGGCCAGGTTCACACTGGCCGAGGATCAGCTATATAGGAGAGCCTTCACCCGACCCCTCCTAAAATGCATCGGGCCGGAGGAGACCGGCTACGAGATGAGGGATCTACACGAGGGCATCTATGGGAGTCACATCGGAGGAAGAACCCTATCTCGGAAGATCCTTTTGGCGGGATACTTTTGGCCTACCTTGCAGGCTGATGCACTTAATTTTGTGGCCCGGTGCGAAGCTTGTTAGAGACATCAACATGTTACTCACCATCTGACCAAGCCCTTACGAGTTTCTACAGTATCATGCCCTTTCGACCAATGGAGAATGGACATTGTGGATCCCTTTCCCATTGGGCCCCAGCAGAAGAAATTTCTGCTGGTCCTCGTTGACTACTTCGCCAAATAGGTAGAAATCGAACCTCTGGCGAACATCATGGAAGGGGTTGTCATGAAAGTCCTATGGAGAGACATTGTCTGCCGGTACGACATCCCTCACAAGCTAGTATCCGACAACGAACGACAATTTTCTGAGCGTAAGCTGATGGAGTGGTGCGAAGGATTAGGCATTCAATAGGCCTTCACCCCAGTGGCATACCCGCAGAGCAATGGACAAGCCGAAGTCGTCAATCGAGAAATCCTGCGGGGGCTCAAGATAATGTTAGACCACGTCGGGGGCAGCTGGGTCGAAGAACTCCCCAGCATCCTGTGGTCCTACCGAACTACCTCGAAAGAAGGGACGGGCGAGAGCCCTTTCCAGCTGGTTTATGGCGCAGAGGCCGTCATCCCGGTGGAGGTAGGGGAGGAGTCCCCACGACGGCAGTATTATCGCAAGGAAGACAACGACCAAGAGCGACTAATTAATCTAGACCTCATCTCGGAGGTGCGGGATAAAGCCGCGGCAAGGTTAGAGGCATATCGGAGAAGGATGCAGCAAGCCTACAATCACCGAGTGATCGCCCGCAACTTCAAAGTGGGTGATTCAGTCTGGAAGAGAATTAAGATGGTAAGGGACCCCAGGAAGTTGGACCCGCAGTGGGACGACCACTATGTCGTCATCAAGAAACTCACAGGAGGTAGTTATTACCTGGAAGACAATAAAGGCAAAAGATTGGAAAGGCCCTGGCATGCCAACCATCTCTGCCCCTATTGTACTCAGTGATGTACCACGCGGTGTATTTGTTTGATGTATTTTTTACTTCCTCACTGCTATGCAGTATAATCAATAAAAAGTGCGAGTGACATGTCATTCAGAAAAATGTCGAGTCCCCATCTGTGATAAAACTCTACATCCCCTTGGTGTGTAGGCTTGGCCTCGGAGCTATACATGCCCGGCCAAGGGCTGCTAAAACCCTACAACCCCTTGGTGTGTAGGCTTGGCCTCAGAGCTGCACATGCCCGATCAAGAGCTGATTAAACCCTACATACCCTTGGTGTGTAGGCTTGGCCTCGGAGCTGTACACACCTGGCCAAGAGATGCCAAAACCCTACAGCCCCTTGGTGTGTAGGCTTGGCCTCGAAGCTACACATGCCCGGCCATGAGCTGCTAAAACCCTACAGCCCTTTGGTGTGTAGGCATGGCCTCAGAGCTACACATGCCCGACCAAGAGTTGCTAAAACCCTACAACCCCTTGGTGTGTAGGATTGGCCTCGGAGCTGTACACGCCCGACCAAGAGTTGTCAAAACCCTACACCCCTTGGTGTGTAGGCTTTGCCCCAGAGCTATACACGCCCGGCCAAGAGCTGATTAAACCCTACAGCCTCTCGGTGTGTAGGCGTGACCTCAGAGCTGTACACGATCTGCCAAGAGCTGCTAAAACCCTACAGCCCCATGGTGTGTAGGCTTGGCCTCGGAGCTACAGATGCCCGACCAAGAGCTGCTAAAACCCTACAACCCTTTGGTGTGTAAGCTTGGCCTTGGAGCTACACATACCTAGCCAAGAGCTGATAAAACCTACAACCCCTTGGTGTGTAGGCATGGCCTCGGAGCTGTACATGCCCAGCAAAGAGCTTCCAAATCCCTACAGCCCCTTGGTGTGTAGGCTTGGCCCCGGAGCTGCACACACCCGTTCAAGTGCTGATTAAACCCTACAGCCTCTCGGTGTGTAGGCTTGGCCTTGGAGATGTACACGCCCGGTCAAGAGCTGCTAAAACCCTACAACCCCTTGGTGTGTAGGCTTGTCCTTGGAGCTATACATGCCCGGCCAAGAGCTGATTAAACCCTACAGCCTCTCAGTGTGTAGGCTTGGCCTCGGAGTTGTACATGCCCGGCCAAGAGCTGATTAAACCCTACAGCCTCATGGTGTGTAGGCTTGGCCTCGGAGCTTTACCCGCCCGGCCAAGAGCTGCTAAAACCCTACCACCCCTTGGTGTGTAGGCTTGGCCTTGGAGCTGTACACGCCTGGGCAAGAGCTGATTAAACCATATAGCCTCTCGGTGTGTAAGCTTGGCCTCGGAGCTGTACACGCCCGGCCAAGAGCTGATTAAACCCTACAGCCTCTCGGTGTGTAGGCTTGGCCCTGGAGCTGTACACGCCCAACCAAGAGCTTATTAAACCCTACAGCCTCTCAGTCTGTAGGCTTGGCCTCGGAGCTGTATATGCCCGCCCAAGAGCTGCTAACACCCTACAGTCCCTTGGTGTGTAGGCTTGGCCTAGAGCTACACATACCCAGCCAAGAGCTGCTAAACCCCTACAGCCCCTTGGTGTGTAGTCTTGGCCTCGGTGCTACACATGCCCAGGCAAGAGCTGCTAAAACCCTACAACCCCTTGGCATGTAGGCTTGGCCTCGAAGCTGTACATGCCCGACCAAGAGCTTCCAAAACCCTACAGCCCCTTGGTGTGTAGGCTAGGCCCCGGAGCTGTACACACCCAGCCAAGAGCTGATTATACCCTACAGTCTCTCGGTGTGTAGGCTTGGCCTCGGAGGTGTACACGCCCGACCAAGAGCTGCTAAAACCCTACAGCCCCTTGGTGTGTAGGCTTGGCCTTGGAGCTGTACACGCCCGACCAAAAACTGATTAAACCCTACAGCCTCTCGGTGTGTAGGCCTGGCCTCGGAACTATACACGCCTAGCCAAGAGCTGATTAAACCCTACAGCCTCTCGGTGTGTAGGCTTGGTCTCAGAGCTGTACACACCCGGCCAAGAGCTGATTAAACCCTACAGCCTTTCGGTGTGTAGGTTTGGCCTCGGAGCTTTACCCGCCTGAACAAGAGCTGCTAAAACCCTACAGCCTCATGGTGTGTAGGCTTGGCCTTGGAGCTGTACACGCCCAGCTAAGAGCTGATTAAACCCTACAGCCTCTCGGTGTGTAGGCTTGGCCTCGGAGCTGTACATGCCCAGCCAAGAGCTGATTAAACCCTACAGCCTCTCGGTGGGTAGGCTTGGCCCTGGAGCTGTACACGCCCGGCCAAGAGCTACTAAAACCCTACAGCCCCTTGGTGTGTTGGCTTGGCCTCGGAGCTACACATGCCCGGCCAAGAGCTGCTAAAACCCTACAACCCCTTGGTGTGTAGGCTTGGCCTCGGAGCTGTACACGTGTAACGACCCGGCCCATTTGGCGGCCCATTTGGCAACCCACTTATTTTTCTCTTGGTCGTCGACCGTTGACCGTGCCGTTACCTTACTAGGTATTCCCACCCCTGGCCAGTGGATTTTTGACTTCCCCAGGATTCGAACCCTAGACCTCCAAGCTTAAGTACTAGAGTTTATGAATCTTGGTAACCAATTGAGCCTGGCTCAATTGGTTACCAGGATTCATAAACTCTAGTACTTAAGCTTGAAGGTCTAGGGTTCGAATCCTGGGGAAGTCAAAAATCCACTGGCCAGGGGTGGGAATACCTAGTAAGGTAACGGCACGGTCGACAGTCGACGACCATAAGAAAAATAAGGGGGTCGCCAAATCGGCCGCCAAATGGGTCGGGTCGTTACAACACGCCCGGCCTAGAGCTGATTAAACCTTACAGCCTCTCGGTGTGTAGACTTGGCATCGGAGCTGTACACGCCCGACCATGAGCTGATTAAACCCTATAGCCTCTCGGTGTGTAGGCTTGGCCCTGGAGCTGTGCACGCCCAGCCAAGAGCTGATTAAACCCTACAGCCTCTCGGTATGTAGGCTTGGCCTCGGGGCTGTACACGCCCGGCCAAGAGCTGATTAAACCCTACAACCTCTCGGTGTGTAGGCTTGGCCTCGGAGCTGTACACGCCCGGCCAAGAGCTGATTAAACCCTACTGTTGGTGCAGGGAGCACCAGATCGAACCTTGTTTTGAAATTGGCAAAGGATTCAAAGTTAAGGGTTATTTGTTATCTAACAATGCTACTTGAGTGTACAGGAAAAGCCCTAGCGAAGGACTGCTAGGCCCTGGCGAAGGGCTACCAGAAGAAAAGTCCTAGCGAAGGACAGCTAGGCCCTGGCGAAGGACTGCCAGAATGGAAAAGCCCTAGCGAAGGATTGCTAGGTCCTGGCGAAGGACTGCCAGAAGAAAAGCCCTAGCGAAGGAATGCTAGGCACTGACAAAGGACTGCCAGACAGTAGAAGCCCTAGCAAAGGACTGCTAGGCACTGGCGAAGGACTGCCAGAAGAAAAGACCTAGCGAAGGACTGCTAGGCTGGCGAAGGACTGCCAGAAGAAAAGACCTAGCGAAGGGCAGCTAGGCACCAAGCTAAGGGCAGCTTGGTAACTCAAGACCTGGCGAAGGACTGCCGGGCAAAAGTCCAACTGGAGGATCCGGTTGGCACCAGGTAAACTCTCCCGAGAGGAGTAGGTGAGGACGCGTTCCCCTTGAGGGAACATTAGGCGTCGGTTCGACCTAGGGCTCCATTTTGGAGACCCAAAGTCAGAACCAAGACAGCCAAGGCTGTGTAAAATTAACTTATTAATTGCTGTTTTGGACTAACCCTGGATGCAGGACCGAAGGACTGTGTTTCTGCAGCTCAGAGAGCCTCAAAGGAGTGAGGCAGTAGCTGAGCAGGGCGCCCCGGATGTTTCGGGCACCCCAGAGTCAACCCAAAGTCAGCAGAGCAAGTAAACGCCCCGACAGCAGCACATTTGGGGGCGCCCCAGATGTTTCGGGCGCCCCGCGCGCATCGGGCGCCCCGCGTGTCGCGGGCGCCCCCAGTGCCACGCCGACTATCAGCTGCCCTCGCGAAGCCAAAGGATGAGGCTTTGACCGGTCAACCCGAGCGCCCCGCGCGCTCGGGGCGCCCCGGTCAAAGCTGATCCCGAAGATGAAGAGATCAGCCTTGACCGAAGCGATCACCGGATCGGAAGCCACGTGGGGGGCGCCCCCAGGCCCTATATAAAGGGCCCTCGACCTCCTTCTTGAAGAATCAATTCTTCAGACACTTCCACGCTCTTCTGCTCTCGTACTTTGCTCCAGATACTGCCCAACTCGAGCCGACGACGTCCCGCTGCCCTGAAATCTTCGATCTACTCCGGACGTCGGTAAAAGAAGAGCATACTTCTTATTGTATAAGTTTACTGCACTTATTCTGTATTCAATAATTGTAAACTGGTTTACGAACTTATAGAATTGCCCGCAGAAAACGGTCAACGACCGTGGGCCTTGGAGTAGGAGTCGACCCAGGCTCCGAACCAAGTAAAAATCTTGGTGTTCGCATTGTCTGATTTTAATTATTCCGCTACGCAATTGCTCTTTACGAAATCCGAACGATTTGCGACATTCACCCCCCCCCCTCTATCGCATCTCTCGATCCAACACCTACAACCTCTCGCCGTGTAGGCTTGGCCTCGGAGCTGTACACGCCCAGCCAAGAGCAGATTAAACCCTACAACCTCTCGGTGTGTAGGCTTGGCCTCGGAACTGTACACGCCCGACCAAGAGCTGATTAAATCCTACAGCCTCTCGGTGTGTGGGCTTGGCTTCGTAGCTGTACCCGCCTGGTCAAGGGCTTATTAAACCATACAACCTGCCAGCTTTCCTCAGAGCAGATATTCTAAAGGGAACATGGAATCACTCCGAATATAAGAAGCCACTAGTAGAAAATTGCTAATTAACCACGGGCATTCACCGTTGTCGTAGGCGAAAATCACTGTTGTTAAAGGTCATGTTGTTAAAAGGGGTGGTCTACATCAACAGTTACAAACTGTTGTCGTTTATAGTCAATAACAACAGTGTAGCAATAGGTTTTCACCGTTGTCTTTTAATGTCATCGACAACAGGTTATCATTAGTAATAAACTGTTGTTTGTGTATGATTTAAACAATAATTTAACAACAAATAAAAATTGTTGTCTTTTGGTTAAGGCAGCCAACAATTTACAATAAATACCATTTAAAAATTAAATTATTTTAATAATTAAACAATATTCAGCAAACACACTTCAAACTATCATATATACACATCAAAATATTATACATTATACTCCGTAAATATCATACATCAAGATCCCCATTATTAGTCCAAATTCAGATAACATCATCAAAGTATCATATACATTAAGAAGTACCAGAAACTAAGATAATTACATCATCAAAATATCCCCAGCAGCTAGCTTCATCCAAGTGCAGTCAACCAGATGAAGTGAGTCGCGCCCCTTAGCTTTACACCATAAGCTGATTCCTTCCCTTGGATATGAATGTCACAACAAATAGAAATATAAAATGAGTATTCACAACTAAAAATAGCTAGAAGATTCTAAGAAATATAAAATGATGCACTGTATCAGTTACAAAATCTAAGAGTTTGTACATGCATTCTGTGGATGGTGCTAAACAGGAAATGATAGATAAAATGAAATTGGAAAAGTTAAAAGAGTGGAAATAAGTTATCGACAGCAAATATACAGATTCTAAAGGGAACATGGAATCACTCCGAATATAAGCTCAGCGATGTTGACATTCAATGATAAAGAAATCACACACTTGTCCCACAAAAGAGAAGCTTTAAAAGAAGAAGACACAGTAGGTGAAAGGCGGTCGGGGAGTCTATGCCTATATCCTACAAATCCCTCTCCTCAAGGGGTAGATCGTCCCAGACACGTCGGACAGTTATTGCACGCAAGTCCGAACCGGGTTTCAACAGCTGGTCCTTTTCAAATTGGCCGATAGGGCCATAGAGGCCCTATTTTAGCTGCTTTAATGCTTGCTCGGCCCCCACCTCGGCATAATCCTCCGACTCGAAAAATTAGCCTTGGACTCTGCCTCGACACGAGATAGTTGAATTGCGTGATCACCTTGCTGTTGTTGTATCTTGGCCCTAGCTTCCACCTTGGCAGCTTTCAGTGTCGCCACCTCTCGAGATAGGTATGCCTGAGCCTCTTTCACCTTCTGGAGCTTCTGGGTAGCAGCAACAACTTGGGCTTTGGCCCGGGTCACTTGATCCTGAAGATCGGCTACACAAGAGTGTGACAACTCCAGGTCGTGATCTCGCAAAGCCATCAGACGCTCTCGGTCCGCATCCCGGTCCTCCAAGACTTTCTTCGCAGATTCCAGAAGGTTAACTTGATCGGTCAACTCTCCCGTTCGGGCTTGGAGTTGATCCCGCTCCTGTGATAGCTTCTGCAGCTCCCCTTCAAGCGCCTGGTTCTTCGTGGATTCAAGGTGTTCCCGGAGTTTGTATCCGTGCAGGGCATCCTCGGTCGCTATTAAGGCGGCCAGATAATTCTCACTTTTCTTGCGAAGGGTCCGACTGACCTCCAACTGCATGAGTCCCGCCTCACGAGCCCGGCCGGCTTCTGCCTCGGCATCCGCTACCTCTCAGAGGAGGCCTTCAATAACCCCTCTGGAGCACAGCAAGCAGCTGGTGGCTATGCAGTTAGAGGCAACCTACAGGGGAGATACAAACAGTCAGTAAGAAGACTTTGAAGTAAAATGAAAAGCGCACCACAAATGTTTACTGTTAGTAGGGATTGATGCAGCATGCCCAGGTAGCGGGCTGACCCAGCTACCTGCCATGGTAGGGTGGAAGAAGGAAGAGTTCCCTCGGTAGGGGGCCCTAACTGACTGGGAATGTCTCTGGGGTCAGAGACATCTTCTTCTGAACTTGAAGCGCTCGGCAATGCCTCAGAAGCAACCCCCTTTATTTGGATGGGCTGAGAGCTGCCAGCTGCTTTCTTTTTTGCCTTGGGAGCCTTCCGGTGAGAGAGGTGCAGAGGCGCGGACACCTCTTTGCCTCGAAGAATAGTCGGAGGGTCGACCAGGAGAGCTGGGGCATCGGTGATAGAAGCAGGCATCTCAATGACAGGAGGAGAGGACCCCTCCCGAACGCTGGGGGATCGTGAGGCCGCATCCTCGGGGATGGTCGAGCCCGAGGATGCTGGAGATAAGCCTTTCTTCAACCGCTTCAGGGGGCGATCCCTGCGGGATCGCTGCTCCTGATGCTTCTTTTCAAGCACGTGGATCTCCGAAGGTACGACCAATGGAGGAGGCGTCACTTTCCCCTTTGGCGCCTCGGGAATAGGAGCAGTTGACCCCCCTTCCAGGGTCGGTGGCATCTCCAAGGCTCTGATATCAGGGGGCCCCGGGCATTGCTAGTCCTGTGGACAACTCCCCCACCACCTCGTCACCCTCGGTGGAGATTCCTGCGGGGGTCGAAGATACTGAGCCTGGGACCAACGCCTGTTCGGTAGCCTAGTCCCACTTCAGGAGCTTATTCATCACGAGGGAAAACATAATGTTGCCTGCAAAGTAGAAAACAAGAGGGTATCAGTCAGCATTAACCAGGTACTGTACCAGGGACAAAATAACTTACGAAGGCTGGAGTTGAGGGGTGTAATTTTTGGACTAATCTCAGCACGATAAAGGAGCTCCTCGCACTGCAACAGTTGAAGTCCATGGAATTCCATCCCCACCAGGATACCCTTAGCTCTCTGATATCCCATATCCTGTTGGAAGTCGCCAAGGTCCAGGATAGAAGGCAGGTTCTCCGTCCAGTGAATGTGGCTGAAGGGACGCTCGGGAAGGCGGATATAAAAAAATTTCTCCTTCCATCCCTTGTGGGGGGAAGGGAGGCCCCCTAGAAATCTATGGCCAAGATGGGCGGTAAAGCTAAACGCCCCTCGAGGCCCAACCGGGACGAAAAAGAAGTGGAAGAATCAAGGAGTCAGAGGAATGCCAAAAAGCTTGAAGAGGACGAGAGCTCCACCCATTTGGGCGAAGGCGTTCGGAGCCAGTTGTTGGAGCGGGATACTGAAGTACTGGGCAACATTCATGAAATAAGGAG
>JAGFNQ010002886.1:0-56350 GCA_024364735.1 Boesenbergia rotunda | reverse complement strand
CCAGCAGTAGGGGCTAGAAGAGAAGCATATCTGGTTCAGTGGCAAGAAGCTCAAACCAGAGACCTTTTCAAGCACTAGTGAACCATGGATGCACAAGCCTGGTTCAAAACCCCTAGAGAGTACCATGGAGCTTCTGGACTGGCCAGAACAAGAAAGTGAAGTGCGCTCTCTCTGCCTAGCAGGAGATGCTAGAATGTGGTGGGAAAGGGTGAAGGCCAAGTGAGACATAAATCAGATGACGTGGGCCAACTTCGAAGCTGAGTTCTTCAAAGAATTCTTTCATATGTGGGTTACTAATCGACATTATGATGAATTCACTGAATTTCATCAAGGTAACCTATCAGTAGAGGAAGCCGTGAAGAGATTCAACAGGTTGGCGCGTCTGGGTCCCGAATTGGTCAGCACCAAACGAGAGCGAGTCAGGCTAATGCTCAAGATGCTAAGGCCGGAAATAGCATTGAATGTGGCTAGCGGCATTCATAGGCCGCAAACCTCAGAAGAACTAGTTAGCAGTGCTCTGATCACCGAGCACTACCTGAACAACATGCAACAGCAGAAGTCAGTCATGATAGAATGTAAAGGCCAAGGCAGTTCAGGAACTCAGAAACCCCAGGGCGTTCACAGAGAAGTTAACTATACCTCCAGATGTACTCAGTAGCCAATTCTTAACCACCCTACCTTCAGGAGAGATTATGACATCCACGCACTGACTCCGTGCAGTGCCAGTCAGTATAGCAAGAAGAGAGCTGTATGGTGATCTGATAGTAATAGATATGATAGATTATGATGTCATTTTTGGAATGGACTTCCTAATCAAGTACGGTGCCTCCATAGAATGCCGTAAAAGGAAAGTCATATTCCAACCTGAAGAAAGAGTACAGTTTGAATACATCGGAGAACCCAAGAGAAAAGCCAAGAAATTTCTCTCAGCTTTAAAAGCACAGAAACTGCTGGATTCAAGATGTACCAGATTTCTAGCACATGTAGTCAATACCGAACAAGAGAAAGACCAAAAGCTAGAAGATGTCCCAGTGGTATGTGACTACCCAGCAATCTTCCCTGACGAGTTACCAGGCTTAGAGCCAGACAGGGAGATAGAGTTTGAGATAGATCTCATTCCAGGTACCAATCCCATTTTAAAAGCACTATACCGTATGACTCCAGCAGAATTAAGAGAACTTCAGGAGCAACTACAAGAGCTGCTCGATAAGGGCTTCATACGCCCTAGTCATTCACCTTGGGGAGCTCCCGTATTGATCGTGAAGAAGAAAGACGGGTCCATGCGCTTGTGTATAGATTACCGGGCGTTGAACCAAGTCACCATCAAGAACAAGTATCCCTTGCCAAGAATTGATGACTTGTTCGATCAGCTAAAGGGAGCAGCAGTGTTCTCAAAAATAGACTTGAGATCGGGTTATCACCAGTTGAAAGTTAAAGAAGGTGACATCCCCAAGACAGCTTTCAGACCGAGATACGGACACTATGAGTTTGTAGTTATGCCTTTTGGTGTAACGAACGCTCCAGCAACTTTCATGGACCTCATGAACAAAGTGTTCTGAGAATATTTAGATAAGTTTGTTATCGTCTTCATCGATGATATTCTAATATATTCCAGGACTCAGAAGGAACACGCGGAACACCTGAAAGCAGTATTAGAAATTCTTCAGCGGAGCCAACTCTATGCGAAATTCTCCAAATGTGAGTTTTGGCTCGATCAGGTGTCTTCTCTAGGCCACATCATCTCCAAGGAAGGAGTGATGGTAGACCCCAGCAAAATAGAAACAGTAAGTAACTGGATCAGACCGAAGAATGCCGGTGGGATCAGAAGTTTTCTGGGTCTAGCCGGTTACTACAAGAAGTTCGTAGAGAATTTCTCCAGAATAGTCTCCCCACTGACAGCTCTTACCAGAAAGAACAGAAAGTTTCAGTGGACAGAGGACTGCGAGAACAGTTTTACAGAATTAAAGAGAAGATTGACTAGTGCTCTCATCCTGACTCTTCTAGAGACCACTGACAACTTTGACATATATAGCGATGCGTCTAAATTAGGACTTGGAGCAGTGCTGATGCAGAATGGCAAGGTTATTGCCTATGCCTCTAGACAACTCAAGGATTATGAGAAGAATTACCCTACCCATGACCTTGAGCTAGCTGCAGTAGTGTTCGCTCTCAAGATTTGGAGGCATTACTTATACGGAGCTCAGTGTAGGATTTTCACAGATCATCAGAGTCTAAAGTATTTCTTTACTCAGAAGGATATGAACATGAGACAACGCAGGTGGCTTGAGCTAGTCAAGGATTATGACATTGACATCCTCTACCATCCAGGTAAAGCTAATAAGGTGGCAGATGCACTTAGCAGAAAATCTAGTGCCACCCTGCTAGCTTTGTCCACGATGTCACAGCCCCTTCGGAAGGAGTTATCAGAGTTCGGACTGGAAATTTTAGTTGGGCAGCTCTCCACTTTAACATTAGTGTCAACCCTGATTGAAGACATCCAGACAGCACAGGATCAAGATCCTGACCTTCAGAAGATCAAGCAGGGGATAGCAGAATCAGAAAATGGGGAGTTTCGCCTATCAGATAGTGGGACCCTATACTGCGGTGACCGCTTATGTGTTCCGAACCAAGAAGAGCTCCGAAGGAAGATCCTAGAGGAAGCACATAGATCTCCTTGTGCAATGCATCCTGGTTCCACCAAAATGTACCAAGACCTCAGGGGACGTTTTTGGTGGCCTGGGATGAAGAGAGACATCGCCAGATATGTCAGTACCTGTCTGACATGCCAAAGGGTCAAGGCAGAACATCAGAGACCAGGTGGAGTTCTGCAGCCTATTCAAATTCCAGAATGGAAATGGGAAGATATTTCCATGGATTTTATAGTGGGACTACCCCAAACAACGAATGGATATGATGCAATCTGGGTAATAGTAGACAGATTGACTAAGTCTGCCCACTTTCTAGCTATCAGGATCTCCTATTCTATGGAACAACTAGCTCAGTTATACCTCAAGGAGATCGTCAGACTACATGGAGTCCCTAGGACTATCATTTCAGATAGGGACAGTAGGTTCACTTCGCACTTCTGGGAGTGCGTACAGACAGTACTAGGCACCAAACTGAAGTTTAGCACAGCTTTCCATCCTCAGACAGATGGTCAGACAGAGAGAGTTAATCAAGTACTAGGAGATATGCTCAGAGCTTGTGCTTTAGATTTCAAGGGCAGTTGGTGCAGATACTTGTGCTTAGCGGAATTCGCTTACAACAATAGTTATCAGGCCACTATCGGCATGGCACCCTATGAGGCATTATATGGGCGGAGGTGTAGATCTCCTATCTGCTGGTACGAGGGTGGTGAGAGGCAAGAGTTAGGCCTACAGACAGATCTTATAGATGATACCACCGTAGCCATACAGCAGATCCGCTAGAGAATAGAAACAGCTCAGAGCCGCCAGAAGAGCTATGCTGATACACGGCGCAGACCATTAGAGTTTGAAATTGGGGATTCAGTATTCCTCAAAGTGGCTCCCATGAAGGGAGTAATGCGTTTTGGGAAGAAGGGCAAGCTAAGTCCCAGATATGTAGGACCATACCCCATCACTAGAAGAGTTGGCAAAGTAGCTTATGAGTTGGAGCTACCTCAGGAGATGTCAATTATCCACAATGTATTTCATGCTTCCATGCTGAAGAAGCATATCCCAGATGCCACCCAGGTGATAGAGCCACAGACGGTACAAGTTCGCGAAGATCTCAGTTATGATAGTCAGCCTATTCAGATAATAGACCGAGCAGTTAAGAAATTGCGAAACAAGGAGGTACCATTAGTGAAAGTCATATGGCAAAATCACAGAGTAGAAGAGGCAACCTGGGAACCAGAGGACAGCATGAGACAGAAATACCCAGAGTTGTTTTAAGTTCGAGGACGAACTTTTTATAAGGTATGGGGGATTGTAACGCCCGAAAATTCTCGAAACTAATTTTAGAAATATCTTAGAATTTATTCCGAATTTATGGATATTTTTATAGAATTTTTCCATAAACGAAAATGGCAAAAAGGGATAAAAAGGAAAAAAACACTTAAAGAGGCTGACTATCGGCATGGCACCCTATGAGGCATTATATGGGCGGAGGTGTAGATCTCCTATCTGCTGGTACGAGGGTGGTGAGAGGCAAGAGTTAGGCCTACAGACAGATCTTATAGATGATACCACCGTAGCCATACAGCAGATCCGCTAGAGAATAGAAACAGCTCAGAGCCGCCAGAAGAGCTATGCTGATACACGGCGCAGACCATTAGAGTTTGAAATTGGGGATTCAGTATTCCTCAAAGTGGCTCCCATGAAGGGAGTAATGCGTTTTGGGAAGAAGGGCAAGCTAAGTCCCAGATATGTAGGACCATACCCCATCACTAGAAGAGTTGGCAAAGTAGCTTATGAGTTGGAGCTACCTCAGGAGATGTCAATTATCCACAATGTATTTCATGCTTCCATGCTGAAGAAGCATATCCCAGATGCCACCCAGGTGATAGAGCCACAGACGGTACAAGTTCGCGAAGATCTCAGTTATGATAGTCAGCCCATTCAGATAATAGACCGAGCAGTTAAGAAATTGCGAAACAAGGAGGTACCATTAGTGAAAGTCATATGGCAAAATCACAGAGTAGAAGAGGCAACCTGGGAACCAGAGGACAGCATGAGACAGAAATACCCAGAGTTGTTTTAAGTTCGAGGACGAACTTTTTATAAGGTATGGGGGATTGTAACGCCCGAAAATTCTCGAAACTAATTTTAAAAATATCTTAGAATTTATTCCGAATTTATGGATATTTTTATAGAATTTTTCCATAAATGAAAATGGCAAAAAGGGATAAAAAGGAAAAAAAACACTTAAAGAGGATTTGATCCGTAGACCTAAGCTAGAGAGGAGAATGGGCGGACCGAATGGGATGGTGTGCTTTTGTTGAAATAGATTAGCGGAAACAATAGATAAGGTATAATTAGTTAAATTTTTTCCATAAATATAAAAGGGAAACTTAGGGTTTTTTTTATTCATTCTTTCCCTCACATCCTCTCACCGCCGACTCCCTCTCTCCCTCTCGCAATTTTTTCTTCCTCTCGCCCTCTCTCTCGCCCAAGACAAAGGAGAAGCCAAGGGAAGGTCTCAAGAGGCCCTATTCTCTACGAGAATTCTCGTAGACGCGAGGAGAACGCCAAGGAGCAAGAAGAACGTCGAAATTCGACGTTTCCTCGGGAATTTCAGATTTTATTCGTAAGGAAAACCTAGCGCAGGATGTAAGTATCCCTCACCTGCAGTATAAGTAGTTTCGGTTGACGTTTCGTATGTTTTATTTCCTTATATGTATGTCCTACGATTAGAAATCGTGGATTATGAACAAGCACGTTGTATTAACCCTTCGGATTAGTTTTAGAGTCTGAAGGTATTCCTGGATGGGCTTGAGTGCACTTACCCTTCAGTTTCGGGTTAAGGAGCACGTTCGAGTGCCCAGGGAGCGACTTTGAAAGAAAAGAAAGGGTTAAGTCGCAAGGTGTTTGTTAAATTGTTAGTCAGTTAATGCTATAGAAAGCATTAAAGAATTGAAATTCTTGCTTCAGTTATGATTGGGACCAAGGTCCAACGGGATGAGCTCCTAGTTGTCCCTAGGTTTAGATAACCTAGTAAAAGCAAGAATCAGAAGAGAAAAAGAAAAGTATAAAAGAACTATTTTATTTTCAGTTGGCATTGTACCGGACTTCGGTCCAGGGATAGGCTCCAAGTTGCCTCTAGGTTTAGATAACCTAGTATGGGATGGGCTCCTAGTTGCTCCTAGGTTTAGATAACCTAGTAGAACCCTAATGGATTCGGGATTTGCTACCTCGGGTTTATTAGGGATGCGCGCACAATTGGTACATTGCCGGGCCCACAGCAATTGATTATTACTTTCACCTACTATATGTATTTAGTTTTCAGAAATTCATGTTAGCATATGGTGAATTTAATAATTAGTTTTATGTTAGTTAGTTTCAGTTCCAGTTCAGATATATATGCCATGCTATAGCTTACTTTTCAGTTTTAGTTTAGTATGTGTCATGTCTCAGTTATTTGCCATGACATTTTATGACATGTATTTTAGCATGAGTATAACATGATTGTTTATGAACATGAGCGTGTATTTGCATAGCATGTTTTGAAAAGCATAATCCGAGATTTTATAGTTTTGTGAGGCTAGATGGTACTTACTAAGCTTTATGCTTATTAGTTTGCATTTCCTTATACTGCAGATACAGATAAAGGAAAGCACTAGTAGCGGAGGCGGCGGGCTTGATGCAAAGTGTGTGTGGTGGTGGAGTTGGAATAAAAGTCTTCGGAACTTGCAAAGCATAGAAAGTCTTTATTATGCTCCTTTAGTTATTCCGCAATAAATTATGTGAACCATGTATGAATTTAATTAAACTTGTATTCGTGGTGCCTAGTATGCTTCTTTAGTTTTCTTGTTTATGCTTCTTCAGTTATTTCGCGATATATTATGAGAACCATGTATTAACCTGTCTAGACTCGCTATTTGTGGTGCCTAGTATATTAAGGTAGTTTGATTACCTGTGTTAATACTTGCTTAGCGAATGTTGAATGATATAAGTTACTACTTGTAATATGGTAATTTAGATCCATGGTTAAGCTTTAGAGATAAGAACTTGATACTGTCGATTTACATGCTAATTACATAGGGTATGCTTGTTTTAAGATATATGCACCATATAGAATGACATGTAGTAGCTAAGAATGCCCTTAGATATGAATAATGAATGGTTTCAATAAGAAGTTGATATAAACTTGGCACGTTTATGTTTATGCTTTTACATATCGTTGTTGAGATTCCTACCAAGCTTATAAGATTAAAGTTTTGCTTTATTTTAGGCTAGTTAGTACTTTCAACATGTTTATGAATTGTTAGTTCAGTAAATAGCGAAATAAGAATTTTCAAAATTCTCCCAGTTGGTTTAGTATTTTTAGAAATCCTTAATCAGTCAGCCAGTCAGTTAGTTAGTAGTGACGATCCGCCTTAAAGCCTAGTACCAGAAGGCGGGTCGTTACATACTCGGCCTGGTTTATCTGGTCCAATGATTTGAGCATACGTACTCGGCCTAGTTACCACATTCTCAAGTTCCCTTGCCCCATCTTGAAGTTGAAAATAAGATTTTCTAACTTTTTTACTTGTAAGAGTCATTCCTATCAAAAACAAGTTGAAGAGCATAAAAGAGCATAAGAAGAGCATAAAAAGAGCACATTATTTCCCTATTGATTCTGCTCCTTAAAAAGAGCATCCGACCATATAAATCAATCTGAATACAAGTTTAGAATAATTTAACAAAGAAACTGAAAACAATCAAAACCATTGTTGTAGAAGTTCCTCGTGCTGAATTCTACTAATCCTAAAGTTTGTGTAAATTCTATTAATTTTTATGCTTATGAAGTTGTGGTAGTAGTTCATAAAGCTTGTGCTAACTCCTAATGAATTCTAGAACTATTCTGAAAATGTATAGCTAGTGTTGAGATCTGAAACAAGTTCTTTTACATATATATGGTCTGTTACATCAAGACATTACAGAAACCACATGTAGATTTCCCCCTTATTCCAATGTAAAGCTTGGCATGGCAGAGAAGAGTCTGCCAAGAAGACATCTCTTTCAACATCAAGACATCTCTTCCAATGTAATAGTGAGGAGGGGTGGGCAATATTTAGCAAAGGATTATCGTCGAACATTATCAAGCCCCATGAGAAAGCATGAATAAGAGCATAAATACTTAACATGATGTTAATCTTAGCAATAAATACTTAACGAGCAATAAATACCAAATACTTAACGTACCTTGTATATATTTGGCAACCGTATTTTGAGATTGTGCATTTGCCTTATCTTGAGACTTTCCAATAGTTTGCCTCTCACAAGTCATTCCTATTAAGAGCAAAAATTACAATTTACAGATAAATAAAATAAAAAAGCATATTAACCATAGTGAAAAACGTCCATAGTAATAAACATAAAAAAAGTATGGGCAAAATCTCATTTAATATCCTATAATTAATAATTCAATCATAAAGTCGTAACTATACGTCAGAGTAAACAAAATCATGGCAAATAATTGATCCATAAGCAAGGGCAACTATCGCAGTAGGAAATAATTCCCAGAAATCTACAGGATTGGATTGTCCTTCTAGAATGTAAAAGATCAGATGGCTGGTTTCTTTCATATTTTCTATATAGTCACGTAGAATGACTGTTGCTTGGACTCAAGGATGATCAAACAGATACTTCAACCAAGCTCAGTTATCACCAAAAGGCCTATATCTACTACATAAACTGATTTTTAACAAATGATATAATGACAACACTTAAACAACAAATATTGAGTTGACCAAGGTTTTAAAAGGTTATGCATGCAGTATGTGGTTGAGTTATTGCATAGCAAATATGGGGTTCTATGGAAAATTCTTTAAACTAATTATATTTTACCAAATACATGGCAATGTATTAAAAAAATATGCAAGCTTATATATACATAATATTATTACTCAAAAGAACAAATCTTCGCAGTCCCAATAAATTATCAAATGATTAAACTCAAAAAATCTATAAAAATGAAAACCATAGTAATGAATTTAGTAATTTAGCCATTTATAGAGGAGAATTTTATTTTAATCACATAACATATAACAAAAAACACAAATGTATTAAAATGTTTAATGTGTACAATTCCAAGCTTTTACACTTACAAATAAATTGTATATACAAAAACTTCACAAGTATTGAAAGAAATACTACAAAAAATTTTGGATTCAACAACACCCAATAAACAACGATTTTTATAAAAATCATTATCTTTTTTTATTTAACAATGGGTTTTTCAAAAATCGTTGATGTTGAAAATTTTTTTGTGGAAAAAGACAACGATTTTTAAAAAACCGTTGTCTTATGTATGCCAAAGACAACGATTTTTTAAAAATCGATGTCTATTTGGTTGGTTACGACAACGAATTTTAAATAACCGTTATCTATCTATGTTACTTATGTGGTAATACATAACAGCGAGCGCGCTCGCGAAAATGAAAACGCCCGCCTCCCCTTAATTCATTCTCTTCATTCGCCACAGCGAGTGACAACGTCGAACCATAAGACAGCTCCCCTAAGACGTCCCTTTTCGCACGCACATTTCTACCGTCCATGGCTGCCCCCAAACCTCGTCTCCCCTCTTCGCCGCCGCCGCCACCACCTTCTCCTCCGGTTCTACTACTTCTAAGGCTACAGTGAGGCTGAGATGAGGCGTGAAACGGCGCTGCAGACGAGCCTTTTGTCGCTCGCGGTGCTGATGGCTGTTGTCGGTATCTGTACCTTGTCCCTCAAGAAGATGCTCGGAACATACGTCCTTCGAGATCGTAGGATATTTGTCATGGCGTTGAACTCCCTGCGACGACCATGGCGTTGAACTCCCTGCTCATACTACTAAATCCGCCCTCGCTGACGCCGTCGACACTCCTGGCGGAGAGGGAAATCGACGAGCAGATGCTCTCGCCCTCCCAGGGGTCCCGGCGGCCGCCTCGGCTCGCGGGGCCTAACGCGTGGATGCCGCGGAACTCGGCGGCGGTGTTTTCATGGTCTCCCCCGTCTCCGCTGCCGCTGCGGGGCCTGGGATCGCTCAACAACCCAGGCGGCGGGGGAGACGGAGGGGAGGGCGGTGATTCGGGCGAGAACAACTGCGCCGAGGTGTTGCTCGTGCTGGCGAATGCCGAAAGGACGCTCGAGAGCCTCCCCAAGGACTTGGCTGCCGCGATTGAGAACGGGAGGATCCCCGGGTTGATCGTGCGGCAGTTCTTTGAGCTCGAGAGGTCGTCGGTCTTCCGATGGCTGCTCCAGTTTGGGGGATTCAAGGAGAGGCTCCTTGCTGACGACCTTTTCTTGGCTAAGGTCGCCATGGAGTGTGGCGCCGGCATCTTCACTAAGGTGTTATGTTCAATCCCTTAAGAAAAGCATCGGAGCTCTCGATGTCTGTTCTTTCACACATTTTAGATCTATTATCTTTACCAAGTATGAATGTGGTCATTTTTTTTCCCCCTATTAGACATCATGATGTACCATTCATGCTTTGACTACTTTCTTGTAGTCATACTTTTACCGATTTCACATTTCTACTTTCTCCTGATGTAGGTATTATAGCCTGTTTAGTTGGATGAATGATTCTTGAATAGGAGGGATGAGGATCCGGGAGGTAAAGTAACTCAAAAAGTTTAAGGAACAATCTCTTAATGAACTTTTCTTGTTCCTTTCCCTATTCCTCCCCTCCACCCTACCAATCCCAAAAGATTTTTTTTAAATTAATTTTTATAAACTTTTCTTATTAGTTATTAAATTAGCTGATAGTTTATATACTTAATTTCTCTAAGTTGGTTTCAGGCTTTATTTCTCACAAGGATTTTTATTGAAAATGTTTGAAATAGTTAGTCCAATGAAGGATTTTTTATAGAAGCTACAGAATAATATTCCAGCGTCATAGTCAGGAGTAATTATTCTTAATCATAAAAAATTGCTTTAGATACTGCAAGCGGAGCCATTGGACTGACGGTTTTTCGCTGCTTAGATTTTTTGCTATACAATTGCATATATAGTGACTAAAAATAGTTGAAGGATCAGTTTTCTGATACGTCTTATATTTTAACTGAGTTTATGAATCATGTGTTTTAGTCATGACATTGATGCCAATTCTAGGTCGACTAAGTGCAAATTACTGTCTTGTATTTACAACAAATGTTCATGCCTGTAATGACTTTTCCTTTTGTAGAATCTCCACCATTTAATTTTTCTTCTTTTTATCATGTATGCATATCTTAATTTTTTTAATGATATTTGACTTCCTTTAATTCTAATATGAGCTTACCCATTTCAGACAGCCGCTGAGTCGGAGTGTCGTAGAGAGAACTTTATTAAGGAATTGGATTTTGTTATCTGTGATGTGGTATGATTTATATCATGATATTTCCTTTTAGTTTGATTAAAGGATCAGCTAATTAGTCTTTTTTACCTTTCATATGAGGATGATTCACCTTTTGAATTATGATCTAAAATTGTTACTATACGTGCTACTGTATTGTTGAAATAGGATGGAACCAAATCAGTCACAAAATGACTTGGAAGGAAAACAACCTGTCATATAAACTGCCAAAGGATATGTTACAAGCATAAGATTGAACACAAACAATTTGTTTGATCTATTTTCTATTGATCTATTTGCTTCTTTGATTTGTTTGATGCAGGCGGTTCACTGAATTGCATTTGTGACATTGGCAAGTTAAATTTTGGATGATTACTCTGACAAATCATGACACCATGTAATGTTGTAATCTCAGATAGATGGTGTTCTTGAGTAGCCAATATCTATTTGTGAATATTGCAAGGTTGAATGTAGGTGTTTATAGACATACCATTTTGAACTTTAGTGAATGTTGATAAAGCATGATAACAGTAATAGTCTCACTGCACAAACATTGGCTCTTTTTTACTTCTTATTTGAAGCTCTATAGGTTGTATTTGAGGTATGTTAGTCCAGATGCACGCATTTATTGAAAAGATAATATTATTTTAGTTAATTGCTTTCATCCACTATTCTTATTCAATGTATTGTTATATACTTTATTAGCCTGTATAAACCTTGTTCTGATTTTGTTGGATCAATGTGTTTGGATTTGAGGCGCAAGTCTGTATGAAGATGTCACTGATACATTAACTTTTGCAGTATATATTACGACAGTTTGATGTTAGGACGTACATGATGTGAGAACTAAAATACTTGCATTCTAGTTGCATAAATTTATAAGATAGGCATGCATAGGCTCTTTGGAAGATCTTGAATTAAGTAGTGTGTTGGTGGATGCTGAAGTTAAGATTGAATTTGGTGGGGTACTTATTTTGGGGTTTCATGTTAGATATTTTAGGAGGCTGGGAGTATTGTATTCTGTGGTGCATTTGACAGGATTTTTCAGGAAAGGTAATCTTACTGGTTTTGTGCAATGATGAAACTATATGCCTCATATTCTTGTTTCAATGTATGGTGCCCTTTCCTTAATTAGTAACTGCTTTGATAAATTTACGAGTGGCTATGTACTGTAGGGTGATTATTTGGTTCATTTTATGGATATTTCTCGTGATGAACTTGCTAAAAGACCTGATGAAATTTCTGTTGAGAAGTTACAGGTATCTTTCTTGCTTTTATTTGTCTTCTAGAATCTCACATAGTAGTGAAACTCCACATCAGAGTAACGTTTTTGCCATTGGTTCAACAGTCACTTCTCGATCTTGCTTTGCGATCAACTGCTGCTGCTTCCGATCCTTGTCATGAAGAGTTGACATGTTGTGTGGTAATTGCTAGAGTTCATGTTATGGCATGCACTTGCTGAACCTTATGAAGTTTTGTTTACAAACCCATATCCTTTGCTAAGCAGGAAAGAGTTCCATTGTTCAAAAGACTAAATACACTTACAGATTTGGATTCCACTGAATCTATGGAGGGTAATAAACCTTCTTTGGATCCTGATATACAATCTGAGCTGTTAAATATTACTGGTGTGGAGACGTTCTGCCTTGGATACAAGGTTTCATTCACATCTCCTCATGGAAATGTTGCTTTGACTGTTTCAGGTTCCATGGCCCTTATCATTGATTATTCCTAGAAAAGCTTTAACAAAATACCAGTTGATATTCCGTCTCCTATTCCACTGCAAACATGTATCATAATTATCTTCTAGAATCTTTTGTTCTACTATTTTTAGTTATGAATGCTCATTTTATATTTCTATTTGTTATGACAATTCATATCCAAGGGAAGGAATCAGCTTATGGTGTAAAGCTAAGGGGCGTGGTTGTCTTCATCTGGTTGACTGCACTTGGATGAAGTTAGCTGCTGAGGATATTTTGATGATGTTTATCTTAGTTTCTGATTCTTGATGTATATGATATTTTGATGATGTTATCTCAATTTGGACTAATACTGGGGATATCTTGATGTATGATATTTGCGGAGTATGATGTATAATATTTGATGATATTTTGATGTATATACGATAGTTTAAAGTGTGTTTGTTCAATATTGTTTAATTATTTAAATAATTTAATTTTTAAATGATATTTGTTGTAAATTGTTGGCTGCCTCAACCAAAAGACAACGATTTTTATTTGTTGTCAGACTATTGTTTAAATCACACACAAACAACGGTTTAATACTATTGTTAACCTGTTGTCGATCACATTAAAAGACAACGGTGAAAACTCATTGCTATACTGTTATTATTGACTATAAACGACAACGATTTGTAACTGTTGATGTTGAGCACCCCATTTAACAACATGGCCTTTAACAATAGTATTTTTAGCCTACGACAATGATGAACGCCCGTGGTTAATAAGTATTTTTCTACTACTGAGAGAATTTATCTTTCTTATATTATACATGAATTTGGATCATTTTGCCTCAAAACTTTAGACTTTTTCCCTAAGTTGATCTTGATACTGGCAAATGCATTCGCTAAAAAAGCATCATCAATATTAGCTCTGCAATACAACTTTTTTCTATATGTAAAGCTAAAAAAATCAAATGTAAGATCACTAATGAGTATGCAAGTCATTTTTAATCAGAGGTTTGTTAAGAATATGTTGTAGAAATTCCTCTCTGAACTTGATAAATTATGATAATATAGGTCTAGGGATGTGACACATGCTCTACTAGATGAGGTTGCATAATCCTTCAATATTACCCTGTGGTAAAAAAAATGAGATTCCAAGGAATGAAACTTCACATGCCTGATTCTATATTACCAGTACTCCTATATCTCAAAGACCAATAAAGGAAGGTTGAAACTAGTATCTTTTAGAAGATCATCAACTTGCTAACCAAAGAGTAGGGCAAATCCATAAACTTGAAGACAACATTAACCGTGGTTGACGTATACTAGTCAAGGCTAGGTCTTCACAATCAGTATGCCAAGTTGTTGCATAAAGCCAAAAAAATGTTACTGAGAGAGTAAATGTTACTTCCGGAAATCTACAAACAGAAAATAATTTGCTTCAGATTTTTACACAATTACTAATTGTCATCATGTATTGTCTTTCTGAATCTCATTTAACAAATTCCAAATAAAATAAAAGTAGAATAAAATTAAATTAGCTGAACAAGAGTATGTTTCCGAACAACAATAGACTGGAATGAGAATGTGCATAATCCTGGTCTAATTTTGGTTGCCTAGCCATTTCCATTCTCAACACAAATTTCCTTCTCCCCCGGTGTTTCCATTCTCAACAGGGAATTTCTTCCTCAAGATTAAAAACATTTGTCTATCATTCAATTCCCTACTTCTCCACTCTAGGCAACCATTGAAGTTAAGTGGTCCATTCAAATATTGTTTTTTTTTCTTTCAGTAAAAACAAACTAGTCAACTGCATGCCTGGATGTCACCTTTTCAAGTTGTGGATGAGGTTTCCTGTACACGAAAAGCAGAGGTGAAGATTAGCCTTATATGACCCCTAAATCTTCTGATCTCGACATTGTCTCAAGATCTTTCCATGTTGTTATCATATCACAATTCAACCTCTCACAAATTCAAACAATATAATGGCATATCCAAACAATATTATGACATATCCAAACAACTCAGTAATTGTTATGAAGGCAGAGATGATGAGGCATTGATTCCTTCAATCAGTAGCCATGATTGTAAATGAGACATTGTTTTATCATGTAACACAAAATATAGCTAGCTTTGGAGACATTGTTTTATCATGTAAATGAGACATTGTTACCCTACTTCGGTGGACCAACTTCCCTCTCCAACCCTGTAAAGGAGCAAGTCTCTTCTATCAACCTCTAACAGATACATAGCAGACTTTCAAATGGCATGAAAGAAATATGTACAGTACGATAGGAATGGTTAATATACGATAGGTGGAGGTGCGGTGGGTGGAGTCACTCGCGTAGGTGGAGGGGCGATCGAGCAGGGAGCGAGGGAGAAAACAAGATTAGGGTTCGGGCGTGACGGTGGAGATGAAAAGGAGGGACGGCGCAAGGCTCGCGCGCTGCGATTTGGAGTATTGGCGCTGGGATTTGGAGTATTGCCGCTGGGATTTGGAGTATTGCCGCTGGGATTTAGGGTTCGCGCTTCGCGTAGGAAGGAGCAGGGGATTAATTAGGGTTCGCGTGTGTTCGCGCGATTAAGTTGAGAAGGAATAGGTTCGCGCGCGCTGAATTGTTGGAAAAAAATTAATTAAATAAATTAAATAATCTATTTTAATAAGAAAATGTTTAGATTTATAAGGACATTTATAAAATATGTCATGATAAAAGGTTTAATCGGACATTTTAATTATAAAATTAATCTGTTTTAATAAGTGTCATTATAATTAGTTTATAATGACATTTACTATTAAGTGTCATAAAATAAATGTCACAATAGGTCTTTTTTCTTGTAGTGGAGTTACTGGCATCTCATTGATGCTTTTCTATATATATATATATATATATATATATATATATATATATATATATATATATATATATATAGGGTTGAATGAGCGTTGGTCAGAATGAGGATGAAGAAGCTGCGGGACACAATACGCCGGGTCAAGATAATCCTTCTTTCCGGGCCCCGTGACTCACTGCGCGCGACTCACCCGGGAAGGCCAGCTAGAAGATCCCTCTCGGGAACACCCCAGGAAATTAGGCCCCGAGAGCACCTCGGGAGTTATAGCACCGAATGCCCCCGAGCTCATCTTGGGAGGCCGAATCCTCGCAAATAACCAACCTCAGGTACTGACCCCCCCTCTCGGTACAGATAAGCATTCCCGTAAGAAGGGGTCCACACGACCCTCAAAAGTCGCAACAGGTGGACGCGTGATAACAGCGCAGACCGTTTCAAAGGATATCTCGCTACCACTGAAATAGGAGGGCATGGCTTACGTATCGGAGATGTGGCACCGATCGAGGGGCACGTCTAGTCTGTCGACATCAGTATAAAACGTAGTCCAACCCCTCCGGTAAAGGAGTTATGCTCTCTCAACTCTAGACACTTTCTTTACTTTCCGCAACCTTTTCTTCTCGACAGACACTGACTTGAGCGTCGGAGTGGACTCCGTTGAACCCCCGCCGGCGTGTCCCCTAACACTTGTGTTAGCTTCGCAGGACCCTAAGTTCCTCCCCACCTTAGCAACTACCACAGGGGCAAAGCTTTAGTGCCTAGCCATCGCCGTCAACTCTTTTCGGAACATATTTAGCGTCGTCTGTGGGAAACTAGCAAAGCACCTGAAGGAGCACCGATGGCAGGATCGGAGGAACAACCCCTTACCCTCACAAGAGAGGAACTTGACCGACTAGTGGCTAACGCCATCAAGGAAGTGTTGGAGCAGCACCAAGTCGAGCAGGTTGCCCCGCAACCAGGGGGTCCGGCGAGGGAGGAGATCCCCAGAGTCTCCATCTCGCATTCCCGAAGATCCGTCACCCCGGTGGGGCGACAGAATGGAGCAGCACAGGGCCCTCAGAGGTAATCCCTTGGAGACATTGAGAAGGCTCACTTGGTGGCCTCCAGCGCTCAGAAGCACGAAGAGGGATCGGGGAAGAGGGATGAACCCAAGATCTTCCATAAGGCTCCCTCTACCACTTTCTCGTCCAAGATCTTCCCAAGGAGAAGGGGATTGCCTTAGTTGCAGGAGAAAAGACTAAGAAGAAGAAGGAGAAGGAGAAGGAAGTCTCTTCATCCTCATCCGAGTCCGAATACGAGTCCGAGGAAGATGGCAGCGGGTCCTCTTCCTCTGAGATGGTAAATTTTGTTAGAAGGATGATGAGAAAGAGTCGGCACTTCAAGGGTAAAGGTAACCCAAGTGAAGTTAAGCTTGATAAGACTAATATTACTTGCTATGAATGTAGTAAGAAAGGGCACTTCAAGAAGGACTGCCCAAAGCTCAAAAAGAAGAAAGATAAATCCAAGAAGAAGAAGAAGGCCTTGAAGGCCACTTGAGATGAATCCTCCTCAAGTTCATCCGATGAAGAGAAGGAGAAGAAGAGTACACGGCATGTGGCACTCATGGCACTTGAGGGAGATGAGAGCAGTGATGAATCCTCCGACTCCTCAAACGCGGCTTCATCATCTTCGGATGATGAAGAGGTAATCACTCCCGAACTTGAAAATGCTATAGAACAATTGCATTCTTAACCGATTTGTTAAAAAAGTCAAAAATTAAAGTTAAATCATTGCAATTAGAAGTTAAACAGTTAAAATCCTCTAGGGATGAGGATGTAGATGATTTACATGTAGAAATGCTTGAGGATGAAAATAAATCTTTGAAGAGTGAAGTTGAGAGACTCAAGAGTGTTCTTGAGAAATTCTCAACAAGCTCAAAGACTCTAGACATGATCCTAAATGCCCAAAAGGGAGTCTATAATAGGGCCGGTATTGGTTACCGACCCAAAGAACCATCATTTGTGTCCTTAATGTCTAGGACTGATGTTAGACAATCTAAGACACCTAGGGTTTAAAGAAAAGTAGTCAAGGCATGGGTGCCTAAGTCTTGCTTAGTAGGTGCTTTAGGTCCCAAGGTTTGGGTACCTAAATCTTCTATTTTTCGAATTGTGTAGGTTGTGAATGAGGGGGAGCATCTATCAACTTGGTTCGTTGATAGTGGGTGCTCCAAACACATGATCGGGGATAGATCATTGTTTACTACCCTTCAAAGAAAAAGTAGAAGTAATGTTTCCTTTGGTAACAATGGTAGTCTTAAGGTCATAGGAATAGGAGACATTCAAATATCCGAATATCTAAGGATAAAGAATGTCCTTCTAGTCAAGGGGATGACATTTAATCTCCTAAGTGTCAGTCAATTGTGTGATGCGGGTTACACAATTGATTTCCAATCAAGTCAATGTCTAGTTAGACAACATGACAACTTTCACACGGTACTAGTAGGAACAAGAGTAGATAACATTTACCAAGTTTCATTTAAAACTGCTACTAATGCTTTTGCTAAGTGTCTCATATCAAGAGAAGATGAGTCCACCCATTGGCACCGGAGACTAGCACACGTGAACAGAAGAATATCCGAAAGTTAGCCAACAAGGGATTAGTTCATGGCTTACCAAGCATCAAGTATGAAAACGACAAACTTTGTGATGCATGTCAAATGGATAAGCAAACAAAATATGTACATAAATGTAAAAGCACTGTAAGTACTTCTACCGCATTAGATTTACTACATATGGACTTGTTTGATTGTAGCACTATCATATCCTTGAATGGTAGTGGATATTGCTTTGTTATCATTGATGATTTTACTAGGACGTATTTTCTAAAATATAAGGATCAAACCTTAGATGGTTTCATTTCTTTTTGTAGAAGAGTTGAAAATGAGAAAACATCAACAATTAAAACAATAAGAAGTGATCATGGAGGTGAATTTTAAAACCAACGATTTTTAGAATTTTGTCAAGATAGAGGGTATAGACATGAGTTCTCTACTCCTAGAACACCACAACAAAATCGTGTTGTAGAGAGGAAGAACTGGGTCTTACAAGAGGCTGCACGAAGCATGCTCAATGAGTACTCACTACCGAGCTACTTATGGGTTGAAGCTGTAATCACAGCTTGCTACGTCCAAAACTGAGTCCTCATCCATAGGTTCTTAGGAAAGACTCCCCATGAACTTTGGTTTGGAAAACCACCTACGGTTAAACATCTTAAGGTGTTTGGTTGTAAGGTGTTCATTCTAAACACCAAGGACCACCTTGGGAAGTTCACGGCAAAGGCTGATGAAGGGATACTGGTAGGGTACTCCCTTGTTAGCAAAGCCTACCGAGTCTACAACAAGAAGTCTAGATTGGTTGAAGAATCTTCTGATGTTGTTTTTGAAAAAATTCCAAAAGCAAATGATCAACCAGAAGATGTTGAAGGAGTTCAATTCGAACTTAGGAAACCAAGTTTGGATGGAAGTCCGAGTGTTGTTGATGGTGATGAGTTTGATGATGGTGAGCCTAGACAACCCATAGATCAGCCGAATCCTGAGGCTGAGTCGGTGTCTAGTGAAACCATTCAAGAAGCACCACCAACACCAAGGCAAACTATGTTAGCCTCTAGTCATCCCCAAGACCAAATTGTTGGAGCCATCCATCATGGGGTTAGGACTAGATTATTCTTTAGGAATGAGGCTAATGAAGTTGCCCTAATTTCCGAAATTGAACCTAGAAAAATTGATCAAGCATTAAATGATCCCGATTGGATCATTGCCATGCAAGATGAACTAGGTCAGTTCGAAAGAAGTAAAGTTTGGGACTTAGTCCCTAGACCCAAGAAGACCACCATTATTGGAACAAAATGGGTCTTCAAAAATAAATTGAACCATAAGGGAAAATCATAAGAAACAAGGCACGATTAGTAGCCAAGGGCTACAGTCAAGTTGAATGTCTTGATTATGATGAGACCTATGCTCCCGTGGCATGATTAGAGTCCATCCGATTGATGCTTGCATTTGCAGCACATCGTGGTTTCAAGCTATATCAAATGGATGTCAAATCGGCCTTTCTAAATGGTCTAATAAGAGAAGAGGTCTATGTCGAACAACCTCCGGGGTTTGAGAGTACCGAATTCCCAAACCACGCATTCAAGCTCAAAAAGGCGCTCTACGGCCTTAAACAAGCACCCGAGCTTGGTATGAGCGGTTATCGACATTTTTAATTGAGAAAGGCTTTGTTAGAGGCCAAATAGACCCTACACTATTTCTACGGAGAGATGGTGACAATATATTTGTAGCCCAAGTATATGTCGATGACATTATTTGTGGCTCAAACAACAAGGGCTATTTAAATGAGTTTATTGGACACATGGAGAATGAATTTGAAATGAGTCTAGTTGGAGAGTTGACTTTCTTCCTCGGACTCGAAATCAAGCAAACTCGAGATGGAATCCATGTGCACCAATTAAAGTATACTCAAGAAATGCTTCGAAAATTCAGCACGAGTGATTCAAAAGAGGTAACCACTCCCATGGCTACAAACACACATTTAGACAATGATGAGAGTGGTAAACCTGTTGACCTAACTCAATATCGAAGCATGATAGGTAGTCTGCTATATCTCACAGCTAGTCGACCTGATATACTTTTTGCTGTGGGTATATGTGCTAGATATCAAGTTTGTGTCAAGGAATCTCACTTGATTGCTGTTAAGAGAATTTTGAGATATCTTAAAGGCACAATTGGAGTTGGTCTATGGTACCCCTGTACCGAATTATTCGACCTAATTGGCTACACCGATTCTGACTATGCTGGATGCAAGTTGGACCGGAAAAGCACAAGTGGGGGATGTCAATTCTTAGGTTCATCTCTAGTTAGTTGGTCAAGTCGGAAGCAACATTGTGTTGCTCTCTCCATGACCGAGGCAGAATATATCGCCATGGGAGAGAGTGTATCACAATTGTTGTGGATGATTCATACTCTAGAGGACTACGGATTAAGCTACAAGGGTGTGCAAGTGTTGTGTGACAACATTAGCACAATCAGTCTATCAAAAAATCCAATCCATCACTCTAGGACTAAGCATATTGAAGTGCGTCACCACTTCATTAGAGATCATGTTGCTAGAGGAGATGTACTCTCATATGTAGAGTCCAAATCGAATCTAGGGACATTTTCACTAAACCACTTCCCGAGAATGAATTTAGTTTCTTAAAAAGGGAATTGGGAATGTGTCGCGCTTCGTAGGATTGAAATCCATTCAAAACCCTTTATGATCATTTCGAATTGTTGGGAAAAACAATTGGGTAACTTGGGGACATCTCACACAAACTATAAGGTTCAACAAAATATTTTTGTTTGCTAGAAATGGGGTGAGATGCTAGGATCAACTTAATTTCTCGAAATGTCAATGCATCCCTTGAGAAATTTTGGTTGACGAGATAAAAATCACTACAGTGACCAAGTATGGGAAAACCAATGCATAACATATGTGTACTTGGCTCCATGATCATACTTGGACATTCCAATCAAGGAAACTTGATTGGAGACTTTATTTTGATACAAACTTGGTTGAAGATTGATTGGATGTTTGTGATTGCATTTGTCTTCACTTTGGTGGAGAAAATTGATTGTTAAACTCATAAGGATCATTGATCCTTGTTCAGGGATCAATTTTAGTCAAGGGATCACTTCCAAGATCGATAATCTTCATCAGATCTTGTCAGAAATCGAAGGGAAGTCTAAAATTGAAAATTTCAGATCATATCAGGAAAATTCAGGTAGCCTGATCGGTCACCAGACCGATCAGGAGTAGGTCTGATCGGTCCAACGGAACGTTCCAGCAATTTCGCGAAAAATTATCAAAATCCCACTGTGTTGGCCTGGATCGGTCCATAGACCGATCTGGCCCCCAGTAGTGATCGGTCCACCGACCGATCAGGAGGGTCACAGTAAGCCTCCTAAACCTACTGTTCGCTCCCTGATCGATCAGCCGATCGATCAGGGGACAGGCCAGTCCGATCAGGCTGGAGCCTGATCGGTTTGGGGGCTCCCAGATCGAACGGTGATCCGTTCGATCACATTAAAGTACGGTTGGTGGACCGATCCACCAACCTATTAACTTCGTGTCAACCTTACCTTTCCGAACCCTAGCGCCGAAACTCTCCTCTTGCGCATCCTCTTGTTGTGCGTGAGTTCTCTTCCTGCGTCCCCTCCTCCTGCATGAGTTCCTGAAAGTTCAGCGAGGAGATCTTGCTTCCCTGCGAGTGTGTGCGCAAGCTTCTTCGCGTGAGCTCTTCTCCTTCCCGTGCACGTGCGATCTTGCTAACTTTCCCTGCGAGCTCTTCTTTTTCCTTCTCAATCGACTTGATGGCACCAATGTAAGCATTTTGTGCGATTTTCTTTTGGTGATCTTACAGTTATCAATCATGTATTTGCGCTAACCATGTTTTTCCTTGTGGTTTCGTTTTGTGTTGTGACCCTACTCTTACCGTGACCTCCCTTGTCTTGACCTGAAACTTCACTGATTATTTCATTGATTAAACCTTGTCCTGACCAATTTGATCAATGTCTTAACCCTTATGTTCACTGATTGGTTCATTGATTAAACCTTGTCTTGACCAATTTGATCAAATCTTAATCTTGTGATCTTTGAATTTGTATCATGATTATCAACTTGTGTCATGATTTTATCAATATTCGATTTACCTCATTTGATTTAATTTGTTGTCATGATCAATTCTTCAAAGCCTTAGGAAGTCATCCAAGGGAAAGGAACCCGAATGGTCCTCAAAGACAAAGAGCCAGCTGAGGGTAGCTCTCGATCCAGAGCTCCCTCATCCTCTTCAAATCCTCAACCATCTTCTCATACCAGATTTCAAAATATTCATTACGCACTAGCCTTTCAGTATCAAACTTTCAAGCTCATGCCCTGTCGATCTGTGGACCAAACATTCATTTACGAACATTGTCCGTCGGTACGACGAATCATTGAGTTTTACGGACTTCAATCCATTCTTTTCCTTGAGAGGTCAATCAACTTTGATTTGGTCTCCGAATTCTATAATAATATGGTCAGTGGAGAGGGTACGGGGTGGAGGACCCGTGTTGCCGGTATCGACCTTAACTTTGATTTATCATCTTTCACTGCCTTCCTTGATTGTCGACGTTCGGAAAATGATTTTCCGCTCTACCCTTTTCTTCCGGATCCTCTACCAGTTCCTTTCGATGGAGTCACTCCTGACTCTATCTATGAGTACTTTTTCGGCCATCCCAGGTCAGAGGGTCCTGGTGAGCGCACCGGTGATTTCCCCACATTTCCTGCCCTCAGGCTTTCCCCCGTTGATTATGTCTTGTTTAAGATCATCACTAACTGTCTCCTCCCGACTACTTCGAAAAACTTAGATGAAATTCACTCATTCCACTGCTTGATGCTCTATGGGATGCATTAGCAGTTAGACTTTGACCTAGTGACTTCCATCTATTTCTCCATCATTACCTATAGTCAGATGTACGGTCAGACAGTGTACATGCCATTTGGACACATCATTACTGCCTGGCTGCATTCGGTTGGTATCAACGTCTCATAGGGCAGCATCGTACCTATGGTTCGGCAGGACTGCCGACTTGACCGACGCATGTTGGCCCAGTTTGGCATTGTTGTCGGACCATAGGGGCTACGATGGAAGGATAGGAGACGTGTAGAGGAGTTACCTCGGGCAGCCCATGATCCGGAGTCGTCCGCTGCTGCTAAGGAGTACTATGAGCCGGATCCAGATCTCCGCTGGCAGGTTGCGGAGCTGGAGCAGACGATGCAGCGTGAGCTACATATTTCCGAGCTCTGGCGACAGGAGGTCAGATCTGAGCTTCGATCCTTCGATCGCCGACTACTCGCTATAGCATCCGATGTTTCTGGGATCCGCTCACAGCAGGAGGCATGGTACGCAGAGTGGCACCAGCATACGTTTCCTGGAGTTGCGCCCTTCAGCAGCACTGGACCAGGGGATTTCATATATATTGATGATACATCTGACGATGACCCCGCTGAAGACTAATGATATTGACTGTTATGATTTATGACTTGTGCTATGGTTGACTATGCTGTGATGCTATATGATGCATCTGACATTATGCCTATTTTCATGTAAAACTTGCTACTCCATGTTCATATGATACATATGATTGTTTTGCCATGCCTTATCTTTAACATATGTTGTCGTATGTTTTCAAAATTCAATCATACCTTTGTTGTTTTGGGAGACCCCTAGGGTTGAGGGGGAGTATGTTTAAACTTAACAATCCGTCTACACCCTTTTCAGTGTTTGACAAAGGGGGAGAGTGTGGTTGGTTAAGTTTAGGATGATTATGTTGTAGGGGGAGGATCCTGATTCCCCTATGATTCTGGAATTTGAGGAAATTGATTTTAAAATCCCTAAACTTAAAATCGGGTTGTCAAACAACAAAAAGGGGGAGATTGTTGATGCAGTCTGACCCTGATTGTTGTTTTGGTGTTGACACCGATTTTAGTTTAGGTTGATGAGGTGATTGGGATTAAGTCCTGGTCGTGGACTAGGCATACCTAGTGGGACTAGGTTTGGGAAAAATCCTAGCTTGGAGGGCTAGGTATGAAAAGTCCTAACCTGGAGGGTTAGGTGTGGAAAAATCCTAGCTTGGAGGGCTAGGTGTGAAAAGTACTAACCTGGAGGGTTAGGTGAGGAAAATTCCTAGCTTGGAGGGCTAGGTGTGAAAAGTCCTAACCTGGAGGGTTAGGTGAGGAAAAATCCTAGCTTGAAGGGTTAGGTGTGGAAAAGTCCTGGCTTGGAGGGTCAGGTCCTAGCCTAGAGGGCTAGGTTGATGAAATCCCAGTGAGTGAAGTCGAGTCCCGGTGAGTGAAGCCGGGTGACCGAAACCCTGGTGAATGAAGCCAGGTCCTAGCTTGGAGGGCTAGGTTGAAGTCCCAGTGAGTGAAGCTGGGCATGGCACGAGTCAGAGAAGGGCTGGAGGTCCAGCGATGACTTATCGATTTGGTGACCGATCAGGGAGCATACCGTGAGGTTGGGAACCTACTGCTCGGCTCCTGATCGGTCAGGTGACCAATCAGGGAGCATGCAGTTCACTCATTGCGCTGCTCCTGATCGGTCTGGTGACCGATCAGGGAGCATACAGTGAGTTTGGTTCCCCTTACTGCTCGGCTCTTGATCGGTCCGGTGACCGATCAGGGAGCATACAGTGAGTTTTGAGAACCTTACTGCTTGGCTCTTGATCGATCTGGTGACCGATCTGGAATACTGTTCGGATCGTTCTGGTGAACGATCAAGTGTCGCGGAGTTCTCGCTATCACCGATCAGGCAGGAGCCTGATCGGTCGGGGAGCTTCCTGATAGGTCTGGTGACCGATCAGGCCTGTGTGGCCGCGAAAGCTGGGAGTCCCAGCAAAGTTGTGGATCGGTCCGGTGACCGATCCACGAGCCCTGGATCGGTCTGGTGACCGATCACTTTAATTCAAAATGCGCTGTCAGAGTTCTAATCGCGCTCTGAACAGTTCTGATCTTCACTAATACTCCACTGATATGTTCTGATGCTTTGATCTTCTGTTGATTTGCTGCCCTAATTTGCTGCTAAGTGTGCAGGTGACTTAGGGATCATCCAAGGGAAGTCAAACGAAGGTTTTCGCTATAGCAGTTTTGGTTGTTTGCTTCAGCAGGGTGCAACGTTCTCTGGCGTGAGCTGCGACGGCTGAGGAGTCGATGACCTGGGGCTCGACTGGAGGGGATTCAGTGAGTCCAGAGGAGGTCAGGGATAGCTGGCTGTTGCAGGAGAGCAGCTGGGAGCTGCTGCAGAGGAACGGTTGACCTGGCGTTGGAAGTTGGTTAAGCTGGGGAGCGGAGAAGAGCTGAGAAGAGTTCTTGCTGCGCTATCAGTTCTCCACATTGGAAAAGATTTTGCTCAACACTTGTGCGATCACTCTACTATGAATCTTGAAGCAACCGTCTGTTACTTGAGCACTTGGAAGAGAAGCAAGAAGCTTGGCGAGTCCATCAGCGAGAAGACACGAAGAAGGGAGTTCTTGCGTGAGATCTGCGCTGAGTGGAGCTCGGGAGAAGTTTGCTTGTGTTCTTGTGGTTCTAAGTGCTAAGTAAGATCCTTCTTGTGTTTCCTGTACTTTATACTTGATTTATCTTGAAACGCTGTGGAGAGGTTACTCCACCGAGAAGGAGGTTGCATTTTATTAGGATTTTCCGGGGCTTGATCTGCCGACAATCAAGGGATCACCCACCTTAAGGGCACGCCAAGAAGTAGGGGCAAGTTATCCCCGAACCTTGTAAATCCTCTTTGTTAGCGTTTGGTGGTTGTTCTTAGCTTAGGGTTTAAATTTTGCATACTCTGTTTTTATTGCTTCTGTTGTGCTACTAAACGTTTAAGTGCAGAAAACCTAAAAAGTGCTAAGTTTCGGTGTCTGGCTACATTCACCCCCCCCCTCTCTAGCCATCCAAGATCCAACAAGTGGTATCAGAGGTTGGGGCTCTATACAAGCGGATTAACAGCCGAGAGTCAACTACAATGGCTTTGAGAGAAGGTTTTTCCACCACCTAGCCTCCCTTCTTCGATGGAGCAGATTTTCAATATTAGAGATCGAAGATGGAGTATTATCTAAAGATGGATATCAACACTTGGTTCGCTGTGAAGGAGGGGGTTTCCCCTCCAAAGGATGATGAAGGAAAAGAATTGGAGTCATGGCGTTGGTCTGCTGAGCAAACCCGGAAGAGTGAAGCCGACGCGAAGGTGGTGGTGACCCTACAATGTGGCATGAACAAAGACCAACTAATCAAGGTTGGCCCATTTACAAGTGCAAAGGATTTGTGGAATAAGCTCATCGAACTCCACGAGGGTACCCGAGACTCAAGAATCGCCAAGAGGGATTTGTTCCTCAACCAATTCCAAAATCTCTCCATGAAGGAGAGTGAAACTGTAAGTGAGCTCCACAACAGATTCAAAGAAGTATTGAATGGTCTCCACTCTATTGATGAAAAGGTCGAAACCCGCGACCTTGTGAGGTATGTGTTAAAAGCTTTTCCAAGGAACGCTTTGTGGTCATCCATGGTGGATGCCTACAAAGTTTCCAAGGATTTATCAATTGTAAAGTTAGATGATTTATTTTGTGAGATGGAACTACATGAGATGGCTAACAAAGGCCCCAAGGAGAAGGGAATTGCCTTAGTTGCAGGAGAAAATACTAAGAAGAAGAAGGAGAAGGAAGTCTCTTCATCTTCATCCTCATCCGAGTCCGAATACGAGTCCGAGGAAGATGGCAGCGGATCCTCTTCCTCTGAGATGGCAAATTTTGTTAGAATGATGATGAGAAAGAGTTGGCGCTTCAAGTGTAAAGGTAACCCAAGTGAAGTTAAGCTTGATAAGACTAATATTACTTGCTATGAATGTAGTAAGAAATGGCACTTCAAGAAGGACTGCCCAAAGCTCAAAAAGAAGGAAGATAAATCCAAGAAGAAGAAGAAGGCCTTGAAGGCCACTTGGGATGAATCCTCCTCAAGTTCATCCGATGAAGAGAAGGAGGAGAAGAGTACACGGCATGTGGCACTCATGGCACTTGAGGGAGATGAGAGCAGTGATGAATCCTCGGACTCCTCAAATGCGACTTCATCATCTTCGGATGATGAAGAGGTAATCACTCCCGAACTTGAAAAAATGCTATAGAACAATTACATGCTTAACCGATTTGTTGAAAAAGTCAAAAATTAAGATTAAATCATTGCAATTAGAAGTTGAACAGTTAAAATCCTTTAGGGATGAGGATGTAGATAATTTACATGTAGAAATTCTTGAGGATGAAAATAAATCTTTGAAGAGTGAAGTTGAGAAACTCAAGAGTGTACTTGAGAAATTCTCAACAAGCTCAAAGACCCTAGACATGATCCTAAATGCCCAAAGGGCAGTCTATAATAGGGTCGGTCTTGGTTACCGACCCAAAGAACCATCATTTGTGTCCTTAATGTCTAGGACTGATGTTAGACAATCTAAGACAACTAGGGTTCAAAGAAAAGTAGTCAAGGCATGGGTGCCTAAGTCTTGCTTAGTAGGTGCTTTAGGTCCCAAGGTTTGGGTACCTAAATCTTCTATTTTTCGAATTGTGTAGGTTGTGAATGAGGGGGAGCATCTATCAATTTGGTTCGTTGATAGTGGGTGCTCTAAACACATGACCGGGGATAGATCATTGTTTACTACCCTTCAAAGAAAAAGTAGAGGTAATGTTTCCTTTGATAACAATGATAGTCTTAAGGTCATAGCAATAGGAGACATTCAAATATCCGAATGTCTTAGAATAAAGAATGTTCTTCTAGTCAAGGGGATGACATTTAATCTCCTAAGTGTCAGTCAATTGTGTGATGTGGGTTACACAATTGATTTTCAATCAAGTCAATGTCTAGTTAGACAACATGACAACTTTCACACGGTACTAGTAGGAACAAGAGTAGATAACATTTACCAAGTTTCATTTAAAAGTGCTACTAATGCTTTTGCTAAATGTCTCATGTCAAGAGAAGATGAGTCCACCTTTGGCACCGAAGACTAACACACGTGAACATGAAGAATATCCGGAAGTTAGCCAACAAGGGATTAGTTCGTGGCTTACCAAGCATCAGGTATGAAAAGGACAAACTTTGTGATGCATGTCAAATGGGTAAGCAAACAAAATCTGCACATAAAGGTAAAAGCACTGTAAGTACTTCTACCGCATTAGATTTACTACATATTGGACTTGTTTGATTGTAGCACTATCATATCCTTGAATGGTAGTAGATATTGCTTTGTTATCATTGATGATTTACTAGGACATATTTTTTAAAATATAAGGACCAAACCTTAGATGTTTTCATTTCTTTTTGTAGAAGAGTTGAAAATAAGAAAACATCAACAATTAAAATAATAAAAAGTGATCATGGAGGTGAATTTCAAAACTAACGATTTTTAGAGTTTTGTCAAGATAGAGGGTATAGACACGAGTTCTCTACTCCTAGAACACCACAACAAAATGATGTTGTGGAGAGGAAGAACCGGGTCTTACAAGAGGATGCACGAAGCATGCTCAATGATTACTCACTACCGAGCTACTTATGGGTTGAAGCTGTAAACACAGCTTGCTACGTGCAAAACCGAGTCCTCATCCATAGGTTCTTAGGAAAGACTCCCCATAAACATTGGTTTGGAAAACCACCTATTGTTAAACATCATAGGGTGTTTGGTTGTAAGGTGTTCATTCTAAACACCAAGGACCACCTTGGGAAGTTCACGGCAAAGGCTGATGAAGGGATACTGGTAGGGTACTCCCTTGTTAGCAAAGCCTACCGAGTCAACAACAAGAAGTCTAGATTGGTTGAAGAATCTTCTGATGTTGTTTTTGAAGAAATTCCAAAAGCAAATGATAAACCAGAAGATGTCGAAGGAGTTCGATTCGAACTTAGGAAACCAAGTTTGGATGGATGTCCGAGTGTTGTTGATGGTGATGAGTCTGATGACGGTGAGCCTAGACAACCCATAGATCAGCCAGATCCTGAGCCGGTGTCTAGTGAAACCATTCAAGAAGCACCACCAACACCAAGGCAAACTAGGTTAGCCTCTAGTCATCCCCAAGACCAAATTGTTGGAGACATCCATCATGGGGTTAGGACTAGATCATTCTTTAGGAATGAGGCTAATGAAGTTGCCCTAATTTCCGAAATTGAACCTAGAAAAATTGATCAAGCATTAAATGATCCCGATTGGATCATTGTCGTGCAAGATGAATTAGGTCAATTCGAAAGAAGTCAAGTTTGGGACTTAGTCCCTAGACCCAAGAAGACCACCAATATTAGAACTAAATGGGTCTTCAAAAATAAATTGAACCATAAGGGAAAATCATAAGAAACAAGACACGATTAGTAGCCAAGGGCTACAGTCAAGTTGAAGGTCTTGATTATGATGAGACCTATGCTCCCATGGCACGATTAGAGTCCATCCGATTGATGCTTTCATTTACAGCACATCGTGGTTTCAAGCTATATCAAATGGATGTCAAATCGGCCTTTCTAAATGGTCTAATAAGAGAAGAGGTCTATGTCGAACAACCTCCGGGGTTTGAGAGTACCAAATTCCCAAACCACGTATTCAAGCTCAAAAAGGCGCTCTACGGCCTTAAACAAGCACCCCGAGCTTGGTATGAGCGGTTATCAACATTTTTAATTGAGAAAGGCTTTGTTAGAGGCCAAATAGACCCCACACTATTTCTACGGATAGATGATGACAATATATTTGTAGCCCAAGTATATGTCGATGACATTATTTGTGGCTCAAACAACAAGGGCTATTTAAATGAGTTTATTGGACACATGGAGAATGAATTTGAAATGAGTCTAGTGGGAGAGTTGACTTTCTTCCTCAGACTCGAAATCAAGCAAACTCGAGATGGAATCCATATGCACCAATCAAAGTATACTCAAGAAATGCTTCGAAAATTCAACATGAATGATTCAAAAGAGGTAACCACTCCCATGGCTACAAACACACGTTTAGACAATGATGCGAGTGGTAAACCTGTTGACCTAACTCAATATCAAAGCATGATAGGTAGTCTGCTATACCTCACAGCTAGTCGACCTGATATACTTTTTGCTGTGGGTATGTGCGCTAGATATCAAGTTTGTGCCAAGGAATCTCACTTGATTGCTGTTAAGAGAATTTTGAGATATCTTAAAGGCACAATTGGTGTTGGTCTATGGTACCCCCGTACCGAATCATTTGACATAATTGGCTACACCGATTCTGACTATGCTGAATGCAAGTTAGACCAGAAAAGCACAAGTGGGGGCTGCCAATTCTTAGGTTCATCTCTAGTTAGTTGGTCAAGTCGGAAGCAACATTATGTTGCTCTCTCCACGACCGAGGCAGAATATATCGTCATGGGAGAGTGTATCACAATTGTTGTGGATGATTCATACTCTAGAGGACTATGGATTAAGCTACAAGGGTGTGCAAGTGTTGTGTGACAACATTAGCACAATCAATCTAACAAAAAATCCAGTCCATCACTCTAGGACTAAGCATATTGAAGTGCGTCACCACTTCATTAGAGATCATGTTGCTAGAGGAGATGTTGTACTCTCATATGTAGAGTCCAAATCGAATCTAGCAGACATTTTCACTAAACCACTTCCCAAGAATGAATTTAGTTTCTTAAGAAGAGAATTGGGAATGTGTCGCGCTTCGTAGGATTGAAATCCATTCAAAACCCTTTATGATCATTTCGAATTGTTGGGAAAAATAATTGAGTAACATGGGGACATCTCACACAAACTATAAGGTTCAACAAAATATTTTTGTTTGCTAGAAATGGGGTGAGATGCTAGGATCAACTTAATTTCTCGAAATGTCAATGCATCCCTTGAGAAATTTTGGTTGACGAGCTAAAAATCACTACGGTGACCAAGTATGGGAAAACCAATGCATAACATATGTGTACTTGGCTCCATGATCATACTTGGACATTCCAATCAAGGAAACTTGATTGGAGACCTTATTTTGATATAAACTTGGTTGAAGATTGATTGGATGTTTGTGATTGCATTTGACTTCACTTTGGTGGAGCAAATTGATTGTTAAACCCATAAGTACCTTTGATCCTTGTTCAGGGATCAATTTTAGTCAAGGGATCACTTCCAAGATCGATAATCTTCATCAGAACTTGTCAGAAATTGAAGGGAAGTCTGAAATTGAAAGTTTCAGATTGTATCAGAAAAATTCAGGGAGTCTGATCGGTCACTGGACCGATCAGGAGTAGGTCTAATCGGTCCAATGGACCGATCCAGCAATTTCGCGAAAAATTGTCAAAATCCCACTGTGTTGGCCTGGATCGGTCCACAGACCGATCTGGCCCCCAGTAGTGATCGGTCCACCGACCGATCAGGAGGGTCACAGTAAGCCTCCCAAACCTACTGTTCACTCCCTGATCGATCAGCCGATCGATCAGGGGCCTGCCTGATCGGTCACCGGACCGATCAGGACTAGGCCAGTCTGATCAGGCCGGAGCCTGATCGGTCTGGGCGCTCCCAGATCGAACGGTGATCCGTTCGATCACATTAAATTACGGTTGGTGGACCGATCCACCAACCTATTAACTTCGTGTAAACCTTACCTTTCCGAACCATAGCGTCGAAACTCTCCTCTTGCACATCCTCTTGCTGTGCGTGAGTTCTCTTCCTCTGTCCCCTCCTCCTGCGTGAGTTCCTCAAAGTTCAGCGAGGAGATCTTGGTTCCCTGCGAGTGTGTGCGCAAGCTTCTTCGCGTGAGTTCTTCTCCTTCCCGTGCGCGTGCGATCTTGCTAAGTTTCCCTGCGAGCTCTTCTTTTTCCTTCTCAATCGACTTGATGGCACCAAAGTAAGCATTTTGTGCAATTTTCTTTTGGTGATCTTACAGTTATCAATCATGTATTTGCGCTAACCATGTTTTTCCTTGTGGTTTCATTTTGTGTTGCGACCCTACTCTTACCTGTTGGAACTTGGATGGCTAGAGAGGGGGGGTGAATATAGCCCGACACTTAGGCATTGGCACTTATCGATTTTCTGCACCTCAAATGTTAGTAGCACAGCGGAAGCTAAACGAAAACAGAGTATGCAGAAATGAAACCTAGCTAAGCACAAATGCAAAATGCTAACAAGAGGATTTACAAGGTTTGGGGATAACTTGCCCCTACTCCTTGGTGTGCCCTTAAGGTGTGCGATCCCTTGATCGTCGGCAGATCAAGCCCCGGAAGATCCGGATAAAATGCAACCTCCTTCTCGATGGAGTAACCTCTCCATAGCGTTTCAACAAAGATAAGGTTTTAAGCACAATGAAACACAAGAAGGATCTTACTTAGCACATGGAACCACAAGAACACAAGCAGAACTTCTCCTGAGCTCCACCCAACGCAGATCTCACGCAAGAACTCCCTTCTTTGTGTCTTCTCGCTGATGGACTCGCCAAGCCTCTTGTTTCTTCCTCTAAGTGCTCAAGTAACAGATAGTCGCTTCAAAGATCACAATCGCTTGCTCAAGAGATGATGGAACAGAGTTGTTGCAAGCACAAGTTGTAGCAGAGTAGTTTCGTTGAGTTACTGAGACTCCTTCGCCAACAAGCGCTTAAGTCCCAGCTTACTGATCGCCAGGTCACCACCTCACTGCAGCCTCCAGCTGCTCTCCTACAACAGCCAGCTACCACTGAGCTCACCTGGACTCCCTGAGCATCCCTCAGACCAGCCCCAGTCAGCAACTCCAGCCAGCGGCAACGTCCGTTGCAACCTGAGATGGAAAACGACAAACCTGCTCCAAGGAAAGACTTTCATTGACCCTCCTTGAGTGTTTGAATCCATTCCTGTCACCTGCAGCTTAATCAGACCATTAGCACAGCATATCAAGCAGAGAATCAAGTATCAGAGATGAAGCGCAGAGAAATCAGATGTGTACAGACGTGATCAGAGCGTCTAACAGTGCATTTTGAATTAAAGTGATCGGTCACCGGACCGATCCAGGGCTCGTGGATCGGTCACCGGGCCGATCCACCGCTTTGCTGGGACTCCCAGCTTTCACGGCCACACGGGCCTGATCGGTCACCAGACCGATCAGGCTGTGACATGATCGGTCACCAGACCGATCAAGAAGCTTCCTGACCGATCAGGCTCCGGCCTGATCGGTTATAAGACGGAGTCCGTGACACTGGATTGTTCTCCAGAACGGTCTGAACAGTGTTCCAGATCGGTCACCAGACCGATCAGGAGCAGATCAGTAAGGTTCCCAAAAACCTACTGGATGCTCCCTGATCGGTCACCGGACCGATCAGGAGTAGAGCAGCAGGGGAACTCAACTCACTGTGGGCTCCCTGATCGGTCACCAGACCGATCAGGAGCTGAGCAGTGAGTGAACTGCACACTCTCTGATCGGTCACCAGACCGATTAGTCATCGCTGGATCAGTCACCAGACCGATCCACGAAGGAGCACTGTGCCAACCTCCCTGATTGGTCACCAGACCGATCCAGGGGCTCCAACCTAGCCCTTCAAGCTAGGGTTTCACCCAACCTAGCCCTCCAAGCTAGGACCTGGCCCTCCAAGCCGGGATTTCATCAACCTAGCCCTCCAGGCTAGGACCTGACCCTCCAAGCCAGGACTTTTTCACACCTAACCCTCCAGGTTAAGACTTTACACCACCTAGCCCTCTAAGCTAGGATTTTCCACACCTAACCCTCCAGCTTAGGATTTTCCACACCTAGCTCTCCAAGCTAGGATTTTTCACACCTAACTCTCCAGGTTAGGACTTTTCCACACCTAGCCCTCCAAGCTAGGATTTTTCACACCTAGCCCTCCAAGCTAGGATTTTTCCACACCTAGCCCTCCAAACTAGGATTTTCTCACACCTAACCCTCCATGTTAGGATTTCATCATACCTAGTTCCACTAGGTATGCCTAGTCCACGACCAGGACTTAATCCCAATCATAATCATCTCATCAACCTATACTAAAATCGGTGTCAACACCAAAACAACAATCAGGGTCAGACTGCATCAACAATCTCCCCCTTTTTGTTGTTTGACAACCCGATTTTAAGTTTAGTGATTCGAAATCAATATTCTCAAATTTCAGAATCATAGGGGAATCAGGATCCTCCCCCTACAACATAGTTATCCCAAACTTAACCAACCACACTCTCCCCCTTTGTCAAACACCGAAAAGGGTGTAGACGGGTTGTTAAGTTTAATCATACTCCCCCTCAACCCTAGGGGTTTTCAAAAACAACAAAGGATTTGATTGAATTTTAAAAACATATGAAAGCATACGATAAAGATAAGACATGGCAAAGCAATCATATGTATCATATGAACATGGGATAGAGAATAAGCATAGCAATGCAGAATAAGGTATACATGACCATAGCAATTTTTCGAACAATCATATCCATCATAACCAGGAAAATAGCAATTCTATCAATAAGCATAAAATAGTAAGTCAAATATGAAAAGCAGGCATAGTGTCAAATGCAACATCAAGCATCAGAGTCAAGGCAAATACAGTACAAAAAAAAATCAAAGTTAAGTCATAGGTGTCTAGCCATAGAGTCATACAATCCAGGCAGTCAAATAGCATCAACCCTCAGCGGGGTCATCGTCTAATGAATCATCAATACATATAACATCCCCTGGTGGAGTGCTGCTAGAGGTCGCAGCTCCAGGAAACGTATGATGGTACCACTCCTCATACCACGTCTCCTGTAGTGAGCAGATCCCAGAAATGTCGGATGCTAGAGCGTCTAGTCGGCGATCGAAGGACTGAAACTCTGAGCTGGCCTCCTGTTGCCAGAGCTCGAAAATATGTAGCTCGCGCTGCATCGTCCGCTCTAGCTCCGCAACCTGCCAGCATAGGTCAGGAGCCCACTCATCGTAACCCTCAGCAACAGCGGGCTGCTCCTGATCATGGGCTGCTCCTAGTAACTCCCCCACACGTCTCCGATCCTTCCATCTCAGTCCCTGCGGTCCGACAACAATGCCAGACTGGGCCAACATGCAACGATCAAGTCGGCAGTCCTATCGAACCATGGGTACAATGCTGCCCTGTGAAACATCGATACCAACCGACTACAGCCAGGCAGTGATGATATGGCCAAACGGCATGTAAACTGTCTGACCGTACATCTGACTGTGGATGATGATGGAGAAGTAAATGGTCATCATGATATCAAAGTCTAACAGTCGATGCATCCCGTAGAGCATCAAGCAGTGGAAAGTGTGAATTTCATCTAAGTGCTTTGAAGTAGTAGGGATGAGACAGTTAGTGATAATCTTAAACAAGACATAATCTATGGGGGAAAGGCGGAGAGCAGCAAATGTAGGGAAGTCACTGGTAACCTCACCGAGATCCCTCGACCTGGGATGATCGAAAAAGTACTCATGGATAGAGTCAGGGGTGACTCCATCAAAGGGAACCGGTAGGGGATCCGGATGATAAGGGTAGAGTGAAAAGTCATTATCTGACCGGCGACAACCAAGAAAGGCAGTGAAAGCAGATAGAGTAAAATCAAGATCGACACTGGCGACACGGGTCCTCCACCCCGTGCCCTCCCCACTGACCATGTTATTATAAAATTCAGAGACCAAATCAAAGTTGATTGGCTTCTCAAGGAAAAGAATGGATTGAAATTCATAGTGTTCAATGATTTGTCATACCGTCAGACAATGTTCGTAAATGAAGGTTTGGTCCACAGTTCGACATGGCATGAGTTTGAAAGTGTGCCATTGAAAGGATAGAGAATAATGAATATTTTGAAATCTAGTATGTGGAGATGGTGGAAGTCTTGAAGGGGGTGTAGATGATGAAGGGCCTTTGCCCTTGGTGGACCCTTCAGAGGGTTCCTTGCCCTTAGATGACTTTCTAAAGGGTTTAAATAGATCACGGCAACAGATTTGATCAAGATTAGTAAATCAGATATCGATAGGATCATGACACAAATTGATAATCAAGCCACAGATTAAAGGATCACAAGATCAATAAAGAAATGGTCATGGTATAGAGTAATCAAGGTAACCCATTGAACAAATTAGTCATAACCCAAGGAATTGATCAAGTGAGATGAGGTTTAATCAGTAACATGACAAGGAAGGGTCACGGCAGAATCATAGGGTCACGGTACAGGACACACCACAGCACAAAATGAAGATCATGATTAGCATAAACTCATAATCTATGAACTGATCTGTAAGGAAAACTAACAAAAATGCTTACTTAGGTGCCATTGATGATTTGATTGACTTCGGAAACTTGCTCACGAGAGGAAAACACTTTCTGAACCTCGCGCAAGAGAGAATCGCAACGCAGGGAAAGCTTGTGACTAGCAATTGCTGAGAATACCAACGGCAAGAAGAAGAACTCTCACGCAGGGAGAAGGACGCAAGAAGCCACGCGCAGGGAGGAGAAAACGCAGGAGGAGCTCTCGCACAACAAGTAGATCGCACGCACAAGAGAGGATTTCGGCGCTAGGGCTTGGGAAGAAAGGGTTTACACGAAGTTAATCGGTTGGTGGATCAGTCCACCAACCGTAATTTAATGCGATTGAACGGATCACCATTCGATCTGGTAGCGCCCAGACCGATCAGGCTCCGGCCTGATCGGACTGGCCTGGTCCTGATCGGTCTGGTGACCGATCAGGCAGGCTCCTGATCGATCGGCTGATCGATCAGGAAGAGAACAGTAGATTTGGAGGTTTTTTCATGAGCCCCCTGATCGGTCTGTGGACCGATCACCACAGGGTGCCAGAACGGTCCGGGGACCGATTCAGACCAACACAGTAGGTTTTGATAATTTTTCGCACAGGAGCTGGATCGGTCCGTTGGACCGATCAGACATACTCCGGTCCGATGACCGATCAGGCTTCCTGAAATTCCTGATACGATCTGAAACTTTCAGTTTCAGACTTCCAAACGATTTCGGATAAGATCTGATAAAGATTATCGATCTTGGAAGTGGTCCCTTGACTAAAATTGATCCCTTAACAAGAATCAAAAGTCCTTATAGGTTTAACAATCACTTTGCTCCACCCAAGTGGAGTCAAACTCAATCAACAAACATCCACTCAATTTCAAACAAGTTTGTATCAAATTCAAGTTTCCAATCAAGTTTCCTTGATTGGAATATCCAAGTATGATCATGGAGCCAAGTACACATGTGTTATGCATTGGTTTTCCCCATACTTGGTCACCGAAGTGATTTTTATCTCGTCAACCAAATTTCTCAAGGGATGCAATGACATTTCATGAAATTTAGTTGATCCTAGAATCTCACCCCATTTCTAGCAAACAAAAACATTTTGGTAAACCTTATAGTTTGTGTGAGATGTCCCCAAGTTACCCAATTGTGTCCCAACAATTCGAAATGATCATCAAGGGTTTTGAATGCATTTTGATGTCTATGAAGCGCGACACATTCCCAACTCCCTTCTCAAGAAGCTAAACTCATTTTCGGAGAGTGGTTTAGTGAAAATGTCCTCTAGATTTAATTTGGACTCTACATATAAGAGTACAACATCTCCTCTAGCAACATTATCCCTAATGAAGTGATGACGCACATCAATATGTTTGGTCCTAGAGTGATGGACTGGATTCTTGGTTAGGTTAATTGTGCTAATGTTGTCACACAACACTTGCACACCCTTGTAACTTAATCCATAGTCCTCTAGAATATGAGTCATCCACAACAATTACGATATGCTCTCTCCCATAGCAATATATTCTGCCTTGGTCGTGGAGAGAGCAACACAATGTTGCTTCCGACTTGACCAACTTACTAGAGATGATCCTAAAAATTGACAACCCCCACTCGTGCTTTTCCGATCCAACTTGCAACCAGCACAGTCGGAATCGGTGTAGCCAATTAGGTCAAATGATTCGGTATGGGGGTACCATAGACCAACACCAATTGTGCCTTTAAGATATCTCAAAATTCTCTTAACAGCAATCAAGTGAGATTTCTTGGTACAAACTTGATATCTAGCGCACATACCCACAGCAAAAAGTATGTCAGGTCGACTAGCTGTGAGGTATAGCAGACTGCCTATCATGCTTCGATGTTGAGTCAAATCAGCAGGTTTACCACTCTCATCATTATCTAATCTTGTGTTTGTAGCCATGGGAGTGGTTACCTCTTCTGAATCGCTCATGTTGAATTTTCGAAGCATTTCTTGAGTATACTTTGATTGGTGCACATGGATCCCATCTCGGGTTTGTTTGATTTCAAGTCCAAGGAAGAAAGTCAACTCTCCCACTAGACTCATTTCAAATTCACTCTCCATGTGTCCAATAAACTCATTTAAATAGCCCTTGTTGTTTGAGCCACAAATAATGTCATCGACATATACTTGGGCTACAAATATATTGTCACCATCTCTTCGTAGAAATAGTGTAGGGTCTATTTGGCCTCTAACAAAACCTTTTTCAATTAAGAATGTCGACAACCGCTCGTACCAAGCTCGGGGTGCTTGTTTAAGGCCGTAAAGTGCCTTCTTGAGCTTGAATACGTGGTTTGGGAATTCGGTACTCTCAAACCCCGGAGGTTGTTCTACATAAACCTCTTCTCTTATTAAACCATTTAGAAAGGTCGATTTGACGTCCATTTGATATAGCTTGAAACCACGATGTGCTGCAAATGCAAGCATCAATCGGATGGAATCTAATCGTGCCACGGGAGCATAGGTCTCATCATAATCAAGGCCTTCGACTTGCCTGTAGCCCTTGGTTACTAAGCGTGCCTTGTTTCTTATGATTTCTCCCTTATGGTTCAATTTATTTTTGAAGACCCATTTGGTTCCAATAATGGTGGTCTTCTTGGGTCTAGGGACTAAGTCTCATACTTGACTTCTTTCAAATTGACCTAGTTCATCTTGCATAGCAATGAACCAATCAGGATCATTTAATGCTTCATCAATTTTCCTAGGTTCAATTTCGGAAATTAGGGCAACCTCATTAGCCTCATTTCGGAAGAATGATATAGTCCTAACCCCATGATGGATGTCTCCAACAATCTGGTCTTGGGGATGGCTAGAGGCTAACCTAGTTTGCCTAGGAGTTGGTGGTGCTTCTTGAATGGTTTCACTAGACATCGGGTCAGCCTCAGGATCCGGCTGATCTATGGGTTGTCTAGGCTCACCGTCATCAGACTCATCACCATCAACAACAACATTTGGACTTTCATCCAAACCCAGTTGCCTGAGTTCAAATTGAGCTTCTTCAACATCTTCTGATTGATTATTTGCTTTTGGAATTTCTTCAAAGATAACATCAGAAGATTCTTCAACCAATCTAGATTTCTTATTGTAGACTCGGTAGGCTTTGCTAACAAGGGAGTACCCGACCAGTATCCCTTCATCAGCCTTTGCCGTGTACTTTCCAAGGTGGTCCTTGGTGTTTAGGATAAACACCTTACAACCAAACACCCTAAGATGTTTAACCGTAGGTGATTTTCCAAACCAAAGTTCATGAGGAGTCTTACCTAAGAACCTATGGATGAGGACTCAGTTTTGCACGTAGCAAGCTGTGTTTACAGCTTCAGCCCACAAGTAACTCGGTAGTGAGTACTCGTTAAGCATGCTTCGCGCAGCCTCTTGTAAGACCCGGTTCTTCCTGTCTACAACACCATTTTGTTGTGGTGTTCTGGGAGTCGAGAACTCGTGTCTATACCCTCTATCTTGACAAAACTCTAAAAACCGTTGGTTTTGAAATTCACCTCCATGATCACTTCTTATTGTCTTAATTGTTGATGATTTTTCATTTTCAACTCTTCTACAAAAAGAAATGAAAACATCTGAGGTTTGGTCCATATATTTTAGAAAATAAGTCCATGTATATCTAGTAAAATCATCAATGATAACAAAACAATATCTACTACCATTCAATAATATGATAGTGCTACAATCAAACAAATCCATATGAAGTAAATCTAAAGCGGTAGATGTACTTACAGTGCTTTTACCTTTATATGTAGATTTTGTTTGCTTACCCATTTGACATGGATCACAAAGTTTGTCCTTTACATACTTGATGCTTGGTAAGCCACGAACTAAACCCTTGTTGGCCAACTTCCGGATATTCTTCATATTCACGTGTGCTAGTCTCCGGTGCCAAAGGGTGGACTCATCTTCTCTTGACATGAGACACTTAGCAAAAGAATTAGTAGCACTTTTAAAAGAAACTTGAGTTATCTACTCTTGTTCCTACTAGTACCGTGTAAAAATTGTCATGATGTCTAACTAGATATTGACTTGATTTGAAATCAATTGTATAACCCGCATCACACAATTGACTGACACTTAGGAGATTAAATGTCATCCCCTTGACTAGAAGGACATTCTTAATCCTAAGACATTCAGATATTTGAATGTCTCCTATTCCTATGACCATAAGACTATCATTGTTACCAAATGAAACATTACCTCTACTTTTTCATTGAAGTGTAGTAAACAAAGATTTATCACCGGTCATGTGTTTGGAGCACCCACTATCAACGAACCAAGTTGATAGATGCTCCCCCTCAATCACAACCTACACAATTCGAAAAATAGAAGTTTTAGGTACCCAAACCTTGGGACCTAAAGTACCTACTAAACAAGACTTAGGCACCCATGCCTTAACAACTTTCCTTTGAGCCCTAGGTGTCTTAGATTGTCTAATATCAGTCCTAGACATTAAGGACACAAATGATGGTTCTTTGGGTCGGTAACCAATACCGGCCCTATTGTAGACTGCCCTTTGGGCATTCAAGATCATGTCTAAAGTCTTTGAGCTTGTTGAAAACTTCTCAATAACACTCTTGAGTCTCTCAACTTCACTCTTCAATGATTTGTTTTCATCCTCTAACAATTCAACATGCAAATCATCAACATCCTCATCCCTAGAGGATTTCAATTGTTCAACTTCTAATTGCAATGATTTAACCTTAATTTTTGACTTTTTCAACATATTGGTTAAGCATGCAATAGCTCTATAGCATTTCTCAAGTTTGGGAGTGATTACCTCTTTATCATTCGAAGATGAGGAAGCCACGTTTGAGGAGTCGGAGGATTCATCACTGGTTTCTTCTCCTTCCAAGACCATGAGTGCTACATGGCGTGTACTCTTCTCCTCCTTCTCTTCATCGGATGAACTTGAGGAGGAGTCATCCCAAGTGGCCTTCAAGGCCTTCTTCTTCTTTTTGGATTTTTCCTCCTTCTTGAGCTTTGGGCAGTCCTTCTTGAAGTGCCCTTTCGTACTACATTCATAGCAAGTAATATTATTTTTATCAAGCTTAACTTCAGTTGGGTTACCTTTGCCCTTGAAGCGTCGACCCTTCCTCATCATCCTTCTAACGAAATTGGCCATCTCGGAGGAAGAAGAGCCGCTGCCATCCTCCTCGGATTCGGACTCGGATTCGGATGAGGAAGAAGATGATGAGACTTCCTTCTCCTTCTTCTTCTTGTTCTTTTCTCCTGCAACTAAGGCAATCCCCTTCTCCTTGGGGCCCTTTGTTAGCCATTTTATGTAATTTCATTTCACAAAATAAATCATCTAACTTAACAATTGATAAGTCCTTGGAAACTTTGTAGGCATCCACCATTGATGACCACAAAGCATTCCTTGGAAATGCTTTCAACACATACCTCACAAGGTCGCGGTTCTCGACCTTTTCATCTATGGAATGAAGACCGTTGAGGACTTCCTTGAACCGACTATGTAGTTCACTCACCGTTTCACTTTCCTTCATGGTGAGGTTTTGAAGTTGGTTGAGGAACAAATCCCTCTTGGCAATTCTTGAGTCTCGAGTACCCTCATGAAGTTCAATAAGCTTATTCCACAAATCTTTTGCACTCGAAAAGGGACCAACCTTGATTAGTTGGTCTTTGTTCATGCCACATTGTAGGGTCACCACCGCCTTCGCGTCGGCTTCACTCTTTCGGGTTTGCTCAGCCGACCAATGCCATGACTCCAATTCTTTGCCTTCATCATCCTTTGGAGGGGAAAACCCCTCCTTCACAGCGAACCAAGTGTTGATATCCATCTTTAGATAATACTCCATCTTCGATCTCCAATATTGAAAATCTGCTCCATTGAAGAAGGGTGGACGGGTGGTGCTAAAACCTTCTCTCAAAGCCATTTTTGATAGCTCTCGTTTGTTAATCCGCTTGTACAGAGCCCCAAGCTCTGATACCACTTATTGAAACTTGGATGGCTAGAGATGGGGGGTGAATATAGCCAGACACATAAACTTTGGCACTTATCGATTTTCTGCACCTCAAATGTTAGTAGCACAGCGGAAGCTAAACGAAAACAGAGTATGCAGAAATGAAACCTAGCTAAGCACAAATGCAAAATGCTAACAAGAGGATTTACAAGGTTCGGGGATAACTTGCCCCTACTCCTTGGCGTGCCCTTAAGGTGGGCGATCCCTTGATCGTCGGCAGATCAAGCCCCGGAAGATCCGGATAAAATGCAACCTCCTTCTCGGTGGAGTAACCTCTCCACAGTGTTTCAACAAAGATAAGGTTTTAAGCACAATGAAACACCAGAAGGATCTTACTTAGCACTTGGAACCACAAGAACACAAGCAGAACTTCTCCCGAGCTCCACCCAGCGCAGATCTCACGCAAGAACTCTCTTCTTCGTGTCTTCTCGCTGATGGACTCGTCAAGCCTCTTGTTTCTTCCTCTAAGTGCTCAAGTAACAGATGGTTGCTTCAAAGATCACAATCGCTTGCTCAAGAGATGATGGAACAAAGTTGTTGCAAGCACAAGTTGTAGCAGAGTAGTTTCGTTGAGTTGCTGAGACTCCTTCGCCACCACGCGCTTAAGTCCCAGCTTACTGATCGCCAGGTCACCACCTCACTGCAGCCTCCAGCTGCTCTCCTGCAACAGCTGGCTACCACTGAGCTCTCCTAGACTCCCTGAGCTTCCCTCAGACCAGCCCCAGTCAGCAGCTCCAGCCAGCGCCAGCGTCCGTTGCAACCTGAGATGGAAAACAGACAAACCTGTTCCAAGGAAAGACTTCCATTGACCCTCCTTGAGTGTTTGAATCCATTCCTGTCACCTGCAGCTTAATCAGACCATTAGCACAGCATATCAAGCAGAGAATCAAGTATCAGAGATGAAGCGTAAAGAAATCAGATGTGTTCAGACGTGATCAGAGCGTCTGACAGTGCATTTTGAATTAAAGTGATCGGTCACCGGACCGATCCAGGGCTCGTGGATCGGTCACCGAACCGATCCACCGCTTTGCTGGGACTCCCAGCTTTCGCGGCCACACGGGCCTGATCGGTCACCAGACCGATCAGTCTGTGACCTGATCAGTCACCAGAACGATCAGGAAGCTTCCTGACCGATCAGGCTCCGGCCTGATCGGTTATAAGACGGAGTCCGCGACACTGGATCGTTCTCCAGAACGGTCTGAATAGTGTTCCAGATCGGTCACCAGACCGATCAGGAGCAGATCAGTAAGGTTCCCAAAAACCTACTGGATGCTCCCTGATCGGTCACCGGACCGATCAGGAGTAGAGCAGCAGGGGAACTCAACTCACTGTGGGCTCCCTGATCGGTCACCAGACCGATCAGGAGCTGAGCAGTGAGTGAACTGCACACTCCCTGATCGGTCACCAGACCGATCCACGAAGGAGCACCGTGCCAACCTCCCTGATCGGTCACCAGACCGATCCAGGGGCTCCAACCTAGCCCTTCAAGCTAGGGTTTCACCCAACCTAGCCCTCCAAGCTAGGACCTGACCCTCCAAGTTAGGATTTCATCCAACCTAACCCTCCAAGCTAGGATTGGGCCCTCCAAGCCGGGATTTCATCAACCTAGCCCTCCAGACTAGGACCTGACCCTCCAAGCCAGGACTTTTTCACACCTAACCCTCTAGGTTAGGACTTTACACCACCTAGCCCTCCAAGCTAGGATTTTCCACACCTAACCCTCCAGGTTAGGATTTTCCACACCTAGCCCTCCAAGCTAGGATTTTTCACACCTAACCCTCCAGGTTAGGACTTTTCCACACCTAGCCCTCCAAGCTCCCGGTCTCGACCCCACTATTTGGCTTCACGGGGTATCAAGTACAGCCGCTGAGGCAAATTACCTTGTCACTCTCGTTGGGCAGCGACAGGCTCGAAAGAACCCGGAGGACTCCTTTTTTAATCGTGGACGCGCCCTCCTCCTACAATGCCATCCTGGGCCGCCCAGTGCTCAGCACCTTCCAGGCTGTGGTCTCTGTTTACCACTAGAAGATTAAGTTCCCGGTGGGCGACCGGGTGGTGGAAGTCCAAGGAGATCAGCTGGTATCTCGGCGGTGCTACAGCGGAGAGGTCAGAACAAAGTCTCGAAAGAACCCGAAGGGCCTAGAAGACTAGTTGGGGGAGAAGGGAAAAAACTCAGGAGGTCCTGATCCGGCTACGGTCTCGGACCCTTCTGGTCTTGGTAAGATTTGCAATTTATTTAGAACATCTGTCTGTGTCTCTCGCAGCAAAGTCAAGTAACAAAAGGAGATACTTTTTTCAAAATGACAATGCGCTACTAAGGAATTCAAAAACCCTAATACCCCGCGGTACAGCCAACGCCCGGGGTACTTAGGCTTGATTTGGGACATACGCGCCCGACCAAGTAACCAAAACCCTAATACCTCGCGGTACAACAGACGCCCGGGGTACTTAGGCTTGGTTTGGGACATACGCGCCCGACCGAGTAACCAAAACACTAATACCCCGCAGTACAGTCGACGCCCGGGGTACTTAGGCTTGGTTTGGGACATACGCGCCCGACCAAGTAACCAAAACCCTAATACCCCACGGTACAGCCGACGCCCATGGTACTTAGGCTTGGTTTGGGACATACGTGCCCGACCGAGTAACCAAAACCCTAATACCCCGCGGTACAGCCGACGCCCGGGGTACTTAGGCTTGGTTTGGGACATACGCGCCCGACCGAGTAACCAAAACCCTAATACCCCGTGGTACAGCCAACGCCCGGGGTACTTAGGCTTGGTTTGGGACATACGCGCCCGACCGAGTAACCAAAACCCTAATACCCCGTGGTACAGCCGACGTCCGGGGTACTTAGGCTTGGTTTGGGACATACGTGCCCGACCGAGTAACCAAAACCCTAATAGCCCACGGTACAGCCGACGCCTGGGGTACTTAGGCTTGGTTTGGGACATACGCGCCCGACCAAGTAACCAAAACCCTAATACCCCGCGGTACAGCCGATGCCCGGGATACTTAGGCTTGGTTTGGGACATACGCGTCCGACCAAGTAACCAAAACACTAATATCTCACGGTACAGCCGACGCCCGGGTGACTTAGGCTTGGTTTGGGACATACGCGCCCGACCGAGTAACCAAAACCCTAATACCCCACGGTATAGCCGACGCCCGGGGTACTTAGGCTTGGTTTGGGGCATACGTGCCCGACCAAGTAACCAAAACCCTAATACCCCATGGTACAGCTGACGCCCGGGGTACTTAGGCTTGGTTTGGGACATATGCGCCCGACCAAGTAACCAAAACCCTAATACCCCGCGGTACAGCCGACGCCCGAGGTACTTACGCTTTGTTTGGGACATACGCGCACGACCAAGTAACCAAAACTCTAATACCCTGTGTTATAACTGGCACTCGGGGTACTTAGGCCTGGTCGAGGTTGTTCTAAACTTCCCACCTAGGATGCCAACCAAGGTGCATCGCAATCTCCCAAGCACCCAGGATGGATGGGAGCTGCGGAAGCAATGACAAAGTAGCACACCCGACCAGGGGAACATAAGCAAAACATCAAAAAGAATAACCCAGTCATACACATACACAGGGTAACAAAAATATTATTTTATTCATGAAAAATACAGGGAATACAACATCTTAGGAAACTGTCAAGGGACAATTGGATGAAAGAAAGCACTCTTCTACTTTAGCCATTCGCCTCTAAAGCTCCATTCCTTCGCGAACCGCCTTCAAAGTACACAGTGCGAGGAAGCCCATCGACAGGGCCCAAAATCTTTTTACAACTTCTGAGTACTCCCTCTGAGTAGTCAGGGACGGGGATGGATGTCTGAGGTAACACATGAGTAGCTCAACCCCATCTGAACACCCCCTCCCTTTTTCGTAAAGATGCGACCGAATACAACATTCAAAAGGCAGAAAAAAGAGAAGGAGGAGTAGTGACAACAATTTCTCTCCGGAGAATACAAAGACGCCACTCCAGGTTGCAGTAACTGCGATTCTTCTCTAGGTCGATAAAAGACACAAGGAAGAATCACCCTAATAGAGGAGGGGGAACAACAACCGAATATTTTCAACGAAAAGAAGAAAGAGAAAAAGAAAAACCGGCGGCTGCAGCCCCTCCCCTCTTGGTGACGACGTACCCCATAAACACCTTCCTCTGCCCGAAGCTTGGAGGAAACGAGCAGCCGATGGTGAGTGGGGGACGCCGCCACAGGCCGGCCAGGGGTTTGGTAATCAGCAGGATGAGTCATCTCCTCCATGCCCTTTGGCGGACTACATAAGGTCTTTTCTAGACTCCTCAGATAACCCGGGAGTCCCACATCCTCCAGGATCTTCAGCGAGACCCTGGACATCATCTCCACCATGCTCCCCGACAAAGGTTTTGACACAAAGGCCTCTACCTCGGTCAGGTCTCTCAGCTAAGAATACTGCCTCACCTCCGGTGGCAGGCATAGTGGACACCAACGAAGGGGAAGGGAAAAGCGAGCGATGGTGTTCTACTATCAAAGAAGCAAGCTGATACGAGGGATGAAGCAGACAGTGCCCCCTCTTCCCCTATTTATACAGATAGCTGCTGCTTCGTGTAGTTAATGCAGGGAGGATGCAATAATGCCAACAAGTGTCGAAGCGTCATTTCGACCGACATGCCTATACTGCGCCTAGGAACTTGCGACTCTTAATGAGTCTAATCAATAAGATCACGAATAATACGGAGGTGACGATTCGGAAACCATCCGCGCACTCCAGCAGAAAGACCGGCGAGAACCCGCTGCAAACATAAATGTAGGGCACGAAGATTTGACGTATGTAATTATCAAATGGGATGCACCACCAGAATCAACCTCGAAGACAATCAACTGTTGGTTAGATACACCCATAAAGGCAAAAAGGCATATCTTGCAGGGGCGCATACGCAAGGAATAAGGAAAATGATTACACTAATTCGAAATCACGATAGCAGGACTTGTCCCTCGGGCAAACATCAGACCTCGTAAGCTCGAAGCCTCGGGGGAAGACCTCTACCTAACTTGGAGAACATTTACAATCGCGGGTCAGCGTTAGAAGCCAGGAGCTGCTCCTTCTTCAACTTATCGATGGCCCCATGGAAGCCCTGCTGTAAGCGCTGCATCACCTGGGCGGCTATAATGGTTTGGAACTCATCCGACTCCAGGAACTTTGCCTTGAAGCCCATCTCGGCCTCCTTAGAGTCAGAAGCTCTGGCTGCCTGAAGAGTCAGGAGCTCGGCCTCGGCAGCCTCATAAGAACGCCTCAGCCATGCCAACTCGGCAGCCATCTCTGCCTACTCGGATAGAGCCTCTCTGAGCCTCTCCGAGGTGGCCCGCTCATCCGATCGGGCCTGGATTAGGTCATCCTCCAGGACAAATGCGCGGTCAGTGACCATCAGGAGGTCAGACTCCATCTAGCCCAATAACTTCTTCTCTCTGGTCTGGAGTTGGTCTCTCTTCTGCGTCATCTGGAGAAGATCCTCGGTAGCCAACACAGCCTTCTCGGACGCCAAGTGTTCTCTATGCCGGGAACTCTGGAGAGCCTGCTCCTTGTCATGCAAGAGCTTCCTCAAGTGCTCGACTTCTTCGTGAAGAGCTCTATTGATGCCTGCCTGCATCACCCCTGCCCGATGCTCATGATCAGCTGCAGCTTCCGCCTGTAAGGTTCGCTAGAGTAAGGCCTCCACTTGGGACCTGGAATACAGGCCCCGACCAACTACTACGCAATCCTCAGCTGCCTGCCATCACACTGAAAGGTTAGTAGATAGGCAAGAAAACATCCAATGCTGTAATAATTCTCACCTTCAGGAGCGTCTTCTGAAGATTGGCTAGCGGTCCAGCCGAGGCCCGCATGACTACCCCTTCAAAAGTGTTGGGTGTGTCGTCTCGCCCCTTGGGCAGCGGTGAACTTAGGCGACGGGGAAGGCGTTCGACAGCGGACGCTTCAGGTGGCACACAGGAGGGGCCGGAGTCATCCCCTTCGGAACTAGAAGTCCCCTCCTGTTGATGTAGTCTGACCTGATTGTTGTTTTGGTGTTGACACTAATTTAAGCTCGGTTGAGTGAGATCAGATAGTTAAGTTCGTATTAAGTGTACTAGTCAGAGAGGGCACGGTAGCTTGTTCTCTGGACCGAGATGAGTTAGAGAGGGCTCGGTAGCTCATTCTCCGTACTTAGGTCAGAGAGGGCTCGGTAGCTCGTTCTCTGGACCGAGATGAGTCGGAGAGGGCTCGATAGCTCGTTCTCCAGATTGTGTCAGAGAGGGCTCGGTAGCTCGTTCTCCGGACTTAGGTCAGAGAGGGCTCGGTAGCTCATTCTCTAGACCAGGATGAGTCAGAGAGGGCTCGATAGCTCATTCTCCGGACTGTGGTCAGAGAGGGCTTGGTAGCTCGTTCTCTGGACCGGAATGAGTCGGAGAGGGTTCGGTAGCTCGTTCTTCGGACTGTGGTCAGAGAGGGCTCGGTAGCTCGTTCTCCGGATTGTGGTAAGAGAGGGCTCGGTAGCTCGTTCTCTGGACCAGGATAAGTCAGAGAGGGCTCGGTAGCTTGTTCTCCGGGACCAGACTGAGTCAAAGAAGGTAAGAGAGCCTGTTCTCTGGACTCAAGGTTGAAATGATCAGAGCTGGATCGGTCTGAAATCCGATCATGGAGTTGGCACGAACTCTCATAATTGTAGATCGGTGACAAGACCGATCCAGGATGTCTGATCGGTCTGTTGACTGATCCAGAGAGCTTCTGAGGAAACAAAAAGTTTTCTGAACGGTCTGGTGACCGATCAGAGAACATTCTGTGAAGTCACATAAAGAAATCTGATCGGACAGTGCGACCGACCAGAACCTGGCTGGACCAATCAAGGTGATCCCTGACCGATCAGGCCATTAGCTGATCGGTCAGGTTGACCGATCAGTCCCTTGGCTGATCGGTCAATGAGACTGATAAGGGGTCTTGACTGCTCTAAACCCTGAACTTCCTGTAAGGTTTGAGATCGGTCTGGTGACCGATCCCTGATCTCTGATAGGTCAATGAAACCGATTAGAACTTCACTGGATCGATCAAAATAGAGTCTGATTGGTCAGGAGGGTGTCTGATCGGTCCAGGTGACCGATCAACACCTCAGAACTTTAATTCAAATGGTTGTCAGATTTCTGATTTGCTTCGCTAATATATCTGTGAGTGTACAGATGATACAGAGCTGTGAAAGTCAAATGGAGGAGCAAGAATAAGGGTCCAAGGTGACCTTTACCTGTGCTATTTTGTTTGATACGCATTTGTAGGTTTCAATGGCGTCTGACCTGAAGTTGCAGCTGAAGAGGATGACTTCAGTGAGCTCAGAAGGGGTCAGTGAGTCAGTGGGTGACGATGCTGTGGGTCAGTGAGTGACGAAGCCTGTAAGTGTGGTACAAAAGAAAAGCTTAAGAAGAAGCTGGCGAAGAAGAGGAGAAGTGATGAGACAACGAAACAAGGAACAACAAAGCAATAGGGTTTTGCTGTTGTGTTGAGTTGTGAGAGTTCTCTGTATATTCTTCTTGCTTGAGCTTTCTGCTACATTTGTGGCACTATCCTTCTCGTAGTCTCGTGTGCTTAACTTGTTATTCTTCTGAGACGTTTATGGAGAGGTTACTCCACCGAGAAGGAGAAATTTTTAGCCGGAGTCACTCCGAGGCCTGATCTGTCGAAGATGAAGGGATCGCCCACCTCACAGGCATGCCAAGGAGTAGGGGCAAGTTATCCCCGAACCTTGTAAATCCTGGTGTTCATTTCTATTGTTTTTCTTTCTGTTTTGTTTTCCACTGCTAACTTGAGTGCAGAAAGAAAGGAGCAAAGTTTTGGTGGCTGGCTATTCACACCCCCCCCCCTCTCTAGTCATCCCAGATCCTAACAAGTGGTATCAGAGCCTAGTGCTGTTTCAACCGGACTAACATCCTAAGAGAAGATGGCTTTGAGAGGAGAAGGCTTCAGCACCAACCGACCACCTTTCTTTGATGGAGCAGACTTCCAGTATTAGAGATCCAGAATGGAGTACTATCTGAAAACCAACATTGGCATGTGGTTTTCAGTCAAGGAGGGATTCACTCCTCCAAAGGATGCTGAGGGCAAGGAGCTTGAGTTCTCAAGATAGTCAGCCGAACAGATAAGGAAGGGAGAGGCAGATGCCAAGGCAGTGGTCACCCTGCAGTGTGGGATGACCAAGGATCAACTCATCAAGATTGGTCCCTTCTCAACTGCCAAAGATCTATGGAACAAGCTCATAGAGCTACATGAAGGCACTCGAGACTCCCGGATAGCAAAGAGGGGTCTCTTCCTCAACCAACTCCAGAACCTTTCCATGAAAGATTCTGAGACCGTGAGCGAGCTTCATGGTCGATTCAAGGAGATCCTCAATGGCTTGCACTCGATCGATGAGAAGGTCGAGAACCGTGACCTTGTAAGGTATGTGCTTAAGTCCTTTCCTAGGAATGCTTTGTGGTCATCCATGGTGGATGCCTACAAGGTATCCAAGGATCTTTCCATTGTAAAGTTAGATGATTTCTTCTATGAAATGGAGTTACATGAGCTAGCTAACAAAGGCCCAAAAGAGAAGGGTATTGCTCTTGTAGCAGGGGACAAAGGAAAGAAGAAGAAGGAAAAGAAGGAGGAGAAGAGCACCCGCCATGTGGCTCTTATGGCATTGGAAGAGTCAAACGTAGAAAGTGGTGACGAATCAAGTGATCCTTCAACCGTGGCTTCATCATCTTCGGATGATGAAGAGGTAATTTCTCCCGAGCTTGATAAGTGTTATAGAACTATTGCTTGTTTAACTACTTTGCTTGAGAAATCTAAGGACAAGGTAAAGTCCTTAAAATTAGAAGTAGAACAATTGAGAACCTTCAATGATAATGATATAGATAATTTGCATGTAGAGGTCCTTTAGGATGAGAACAAGGCCTTAAAGAGTGAAGTTGAAAATCTCAAGAATCTTCTTGGGAAATTTTCAAATAGCTCTAAGACCTTGGATATGATCCTCAACTCCCAAAGTGCGGTCTACAACAAGGCCGGTATAGGCTACCAATCTAAGGAACCAAGTTTTGTGTCATTGATGTCTAGAACCCAATTTAAATCATCAAATATTTCTAGGGTTCAAGGGCGTAGGAAGAAAATGACCAAGGCATTGTTGAGGCAGTCGGCCCTTAAATGATTGGAAGATTATGGTTTTGATGCGTGTGAGTGAATATGTTTAAGGTTAGAGTGTTATGTTGTATTTGATGTGTGTGATTGAGTTTGCAGGACTTGGAGAATCACACATGGTGGACATATCCGAGGGATGAGAGCTGAGGGAGGAGGACTCCAAGGGCAAGTCGAGAAGTGGACTTCAAGGGCACACGTGAAGGGTGGCATGGAGGCAAGCCAAGGGAGGCTTGTGTGCGCATCCGAGGGACGAGAGCCAGAGGAAGATGACTTCAAGGGGCGAGCCAAGGAGTGAACCTGAAAGCACACGTGAAGGACTATGTGAAGACTGGCTGGGAGTGAGTGGGCAGTCGACTGGCCAGAGGGTAGTCGACTGCCAAAACTCACAGAAGGTTTTCAGCCTTCTACCAGACGACTGGCCCAGAGGCAGTCAACTGGTATACCCCGAAAACTAGCTGTTGGCTAGCCGTTAGCTAGCAATTAATGCTAGGCCAGTCGACTGCCCCAGGGGCAGTCGATTGGTGCAGGGCTGGACAGACTGCGAGTTTGTCCTGTTCTCCTATAAAAGGAGGACCTTTTTGCACGTGAGCGGTACGGTTCCGTACTACGACGAAGTGCTGCTCGTGTGAAAAGCGTTCTTAACTTCCTCTCTCTTATTCTACTATATTCTATAAAGAGGAAGATCACCATTGTAAAGGTTTCTCCACCTGAAGGAGAATTTTTCATAGTGGAAGTGGTGTACGGCGCGGATCCTTGGATTAGTCACCCATCTGGGTGGATACCAAGTAAACGGTTGGTTGTTAGCATTGTTCTTATTCTCTTTGCATATTATTGTTTCCGCTGCGCTAACGAACTTGTAGAGAAACGACCGAAAAAGTGCTATTCACCCCCCCCTCTAGCACGCTAAATCGATCCATCAGTTGGTATCAGAGCAGGTTCATTTCGGAAGAACTCACCGTCAACCAGAGCAAGTATAATGGCGTTTCAAGAGGGATACTCCACTGCACGACCACCCTTCTTCAACAGGAACAACTTCGCGTATTGGAAAGATAGGATGCAATACTACCTTATGAACGATATTGAGAATTGGATTAGTATTGCAGATGGTTTCGAGGCACCTGCTGATGAAAGAGGAGAACCGACACCGATGAGATCCTGGTCGAAAGAGGTCATGAAAAGGGTGCAGTCAAATGCCAAGGCCACCACCACACTGCAGTGCAGGCTCTCAAAGGAGCAACTGAACAAGGTGGGGTCGTTCAAGAGCGCCAAGGAACTGTGGGATAAATTGGTGGAATTGAACGAAGGGTCAAACGAATCCAGAAGAGCAAAGAAGGACTTGCTCGGGGCCCAACTCCAATCCCTCTCCATGAAGAGCAATGAGACTGTCAGCCAGCTGCATGGAAGGGTGAAGGAGTTAATTAATGAGCTCCACGTGATTGGAGAAAAGATCGAGAACCGGGATATCGTCAGGTATGTTCTACAAGCCTTCCCGAGAACCACCTTGTGGGCATCCATGGTTGATGCCTACAAGGTGTCAAGGGATTTGTCCATAGTTAAATTAGATGATTTATTCTGTGAATTTGAACTGCACGAGCAAGCTAACGTCTCGGCCAAAGAGAAGGGTATTGCTTTTATTGCAGAAAAGGAGAAGAAGAAGAGGAAGGAGAAGAAGAAGGTGGTCTACTCTTTCTCATCCGATTCAGAGGAATCCAGTGCCTCCATGGATAGCGACCAAGAGGCATTCATGGTAAGAAAGATGCGTAAGGCTTTCAGAAATTTTTCTAACAAATCATATGCTAGGAAAGGGTCCAAAGGCAAGGGTAAGGCCAAGGACATTATCTGCTACAACTGCCACCAAGAGGGACACATGAAGAACGAGTGCCCTCAACTGAAGAGAAGAGATGACAAGAAGGAAGAGAAGAAGAAAGGTGACAAGAAGAGGTCAAAGGGAAAGGAAAAGGGTGCCACCAACCTAAAGGCGACTTGGGATGATCCATCATCCTCAGAGGAGGAAGAAGAGCAAGTCTCACACTTTGCTCTCATGGCGATGGACCACTCAGATTCATCAGATGATGAAAGAAGCTCAAGCAGTGAGGATGAGAGCACCTCTACATCATCATCCGAGTCAGAAGCTTCGGTAAGTGAGGTATACCACTTTCCCTCCTCTACTTTGGTTAAGATTATTTCTAGTACTAACATGGATTTAGCTAAAGCTAGAAGTAAGGTTAAGGATCTAAAAGATGAGATTGCCATGCTTAGAGTAGAATCTACCAAACTTATGGAAAAATTACATGCTAGTTCTCTTACATCACATGCTTCATGTCTTGAAACTGAAAATAGAGAACTAAGGAAAAAAGTAGATGACCTCACAAAGGCCATTAGGAAATTCCAAGTAGGCTCTAGTAACCTAGATATGATAATTAACAGTCAAAGGGTCGTTTATAACAAGGCCGGTTTGGGATATAGGCTAAAGACAAAGGAAGTGGCCTTGTCTCACTCACCGGTAGGATTGGTGCTTCTAGGAGACTAGGGGCTAAGGGAAACATAAAGAAGGCATGGGTACCTAAAAGATTTCTGAATGATGCTTATGGATCAAAAATTTGGGTACCAAAAGAGTATGTTTTTCATGTTGTATAGGTAAAGGTGAAGGAGACCTCAACTATGTGGATAGTAGATAGTGGATGCTCAAGACACATGACCGGAGATGTGAGCAAGTTCACTACTATTAGCTACTTAAGGGAAGGGACGGTCTCCTTTGAAAATAGTGGAAAATTGAGAATTATTAGTAGGGGCACCATTGAAGTATCTCCCACAATCTCCATACATAAAGTACTTCTAATTAAAGATATGAAGTTTAACTTACTTAGTGTGAGCCAGTTATGTGATGCAGGTTTTAAAGTTGAATTTCATGCTAGGAAGTGCATAATTAAACATAATGAATCAAATAATGTTATATTAGAAGGGTTTAGAGAGGCAAATTTATATTACCTTGATCTTGCTTATGCTACTAACAATTTAGCTAAGTATTTCATGTCTAAAGAAGAAGAAGGGTGGTTGTGGCACCGGAGGCTTGGACATGTCAATATGAGAAGCATTGCAAGAGTGGCTAAGGAAGAGTTGGTGAAGGGGCTACCTATGATCAAGTATGAGAAGACCAAATTGTGTGATGCATGCCAAGAGGGTAAGCAATCAAAATCATCACACAAAGGTAAAACCCTAACCACTACTACATTACCATTAGAGTTATTATATATTGATTTATTTGATTGTCATAGTACTCCCTCACTTGTAGGAAGTAAATATTGTTTAGTTATAGTAGATAATTTTTCTAGGTTTACATGGGTTTACTTTATGAAACATAAGGACGATAGTCTAGAAATCTTTGTAGGATTTAGTAAAAGGGTAGAAAATGAAAAACATCTCAAAATTAACCGAATTAGGAGTGACCACGGTGGGGAGTTCCAAAATTTAAGTTTCACACAATTTTGTGTCGAAAATGGATACAAGCATGAATTTTCATGCCCAAGAACTCCTCAACAAAATGGGGTAGTTGAGAGGAGAAATCGAGCTCTACAAGAAGCTGCTAGGACTATGCTTAATGCATATTCCCTTCCTAGCTATTTTTGGGCCGAAGCAGTTAACACCGCTTGTTACATTCAAAATCGGGTTTTGGTACATAGGTTTCTAGGAAAAACACCCTTTGAATTATGGAATGGAAGAGTACCACAAGTCCATTACTTTAGGGTCTTTGGATGTAAAGTCTATATCCTAAATATCAAAGATGATCTAAGGAAGTTTGAGTCAAAAGCCGATGAAGGAATCCTAGTTGGGTACTCATCCAATAGTAGAGGTTATAGAGTTTACAACAAAAGGACAAAAGTAATTGAGGAGTCCTCAAATGTTAAATTTGATGAGTCAACAGATACCTACCCTAGAAAAGCCTCAATTGATAAGGATATAGAAGAGGTCCAACCCCTTGCCCAAAGAATCCAAGACCTACATTTAGAAGACAACGATCTAGGGGGAGTAAGAAGTACCCTGGAGGAAGAGGAAGAAGTAGGAAATGAACCCACAACTTCTAGACCCTTGAGACATCACCAAGATCACCTTATTGACCAAATAATGGGTGATGTAACTCAAGGAGTAAGGACTAGGTCCTATTTTAGGGACCAAACTAGTCAAATAGCCTTAATCTCTCAATTAGAACCCAAGTCTATTGATGAAGCTTTGGGAGATGTAGATTGGGTCTTAGACATGCAAGAAGAGCTAAATCAATTTGAGAGAAGTGAGATTTGGGAGTTGGCTCCTAGGCCCAATGGTTGCACCATTGTAACCACAAGATGGGTCTTTAGGAACAAGCTAGATGACCAAGGTAAAATCACTAGGAACAAGGCTAGATTGGTAGCTAGGGGGTTTAACCAAGTTGAGGGATTAGATTATGATGAGACTTATGCCCCCGTAGCTAGATTAGAATCTATTAGAATTCTACTAGCCTATGTCGCTCACATGGGTTTCACACTTCACCAAATGGATGTGAAGTCAGCATTCCTTAATGGGATCATTAAGGAAGAGGTTTATGTAGAACAACCCCCGGGTTTGAGGATCCTAATTATCCAAGACACGTTTACAAATTGAGAAAAGCCTTATATGGATTGAAACAAGCTCGTCGGGCTTGGTATGAAAGGTTTTCTTTATTTCTAGTGTCTAAGGGGTTTAGGAGAGAAACAATTGATCCTACTTTGTTCCTAAAATCTAAGGATAAGGGCATATTTGTTGCCCAAGTGTATGTAGATGATATCATTTTTGGGTCAACAAATAATGACTTTTTACAAGAATTCATCAAGTGTATGGAAGATGAATTTGAGA